>JAZGVS010000486.1:0-14335 GCA_037356235.1 Bacterosira constricta
CTTCCTCCCTAGTGCTAAGATACCTACTAACGCATACTAACGGCTAACAGCTATCTTCTTCTCAAAGACGCTGTCTAGCCTCGCTTTCTCTTCCTAAGAAGCTATACTATACAAAATTGAATGCTTCTTTTTCATCATTATTATCGTTTTCTTCTAAGTCTTTTTTGCTGAAGCCGTGAGAAACGCTGACAAATTGCCAAAAGTTTTGACAGAGAACCAGTCACATCTCTTCAGGGCAATCTGGGATTTAATTCTTGAATCAGAAGATGAAACACTGGAATAGCTGTAGCAAAGTGGGGGCTTGTGGTTGACGGTTGGCGGATCATGATTTGATTAAGAAGATTTGCCATTTGGGCTTATCTTCATGGGTGCTAATGAAGGCTGTGGTTGTTGCAAGTGTAGCCAAACATTTAGATCGCACGCACCATCAAATGCTATATTTGGCAATATTGTTTTTCACTGGCAAGTGGGGATACTTCTCCTTCGGATACGTCTTACCTTTAGTGGGCATTACTTGATTATGATTTGCCTTTTGGACGCTTCTATTATTTTAAGTGTACTACTTTTTTCCAAAGAAATTGAGCAAAGTACTCTTCGGTTTCTTTGGAGCATCTGGAGTGTCTTCACTTGATAGTCTGTACACGAGGTATTCTAGTTGTTTAGCATTCTTTGGCATTGCACACCACTTATCCCAAGGCTGTGGAGCAGATTTTTGCGGTGACGAATGTGAAGTTGTAGGACCTAAATCATTGAGAAAATAGCACATCACTTCTAGGTCCTGTTCACGCCAAGAATGTATCTGTTGGGCAATTTCTTTCAACTGATTCACACAGTATTCTCCCCTATGTTCATCGTTGCTTCCATGCAGTCTTAAATAAACTAAGCCCGAAAGAAGATTGCCTGTATCAGCAATTTTAGATAATTGTTCGGGTTGATATTCTAGCAGGTCAGAGTTGTTTCCTCTACCACTTGCGCTTGTGCCGACGGTTGACCTTCCTACAGAATTCGGGTGTATTACAAGTGCAAAATTATTTTGCTTCAAAAACTCTCTCACTTCCTCGTTAACATACGTAGCTTCATTCCGAAACTCAAACGCCAGACGTCCTTTATACCAACGTGCTTCTTTTCCCAGCATTGTTTTGATTTCTTCAAGCTGAGACAAAGTCACGGAAAGAGTTCTTGGGCATTGGATCAAGATACATGCCAGAGTTTCATTGAGTATTTGCATGCGCGAAAAGAAAGTAGACAACACAGAACAATCAAGCTGGGGTTGTTCGTGTGTCAGTCCTCTTGGTGCTTTCACTACTACTTTGAACGACTTGGCAAATATATGCTTCCATTTGTTTACTGTCTTTTCAGATGGAATACCATAAAAGGTCGAATTAATTTCAACAGTTCGAAAGTGTTGCTGATAGTGATCAAGTTGACGATCAGAGTTGTTGCCAACTAACGACTTTGGGTAGAAATTTCCCACCCAAGATGACGAAGAAAATCCAGCACAGCCGCAATAGAATTTTCCAAGGGTTTTCGAAGACTTTGATGCTGATAACGAGTTTGTTGAGAGAATACTAGTCAACGTAGATTGTTTCTCCTCCAGAATACTTGATGGTTTGAAGTTCTGATCTGAGTCACCATGATTCGAAGGTATTTGATGTTCTTTCTCCTCTACGATGCGCTCCACTTTCTTCTCTGAATTATCACCTGACTTAAATTCACAGTTTTCCAACTTGCCTACAGCCCAGAGCGAACGCACATTCAAGGGTAGCTGTTCAAGTTCCATCACAGGACGATCATCAACGACCACCGCATTATAATGCTGCCTTCGACTTCGGTGAAGAATCACCCCACGTGGATAATTTCCAATAAAAACAAATCTGTTATCCTTTGATGATACTGTGCCCTGATCATCAGTATTCCTTCTCCTCTTCCTACTTCCAATCGCTGCCCCTCTCGTAGCCTGATCATCAATAATCAACAGTGTCAAATGCAACCCGTCCGATATTTTACGCAATGAAAATTCATCCGCCCAAAAGCAATTCCCAGGTCCATTCGTTTTGCCACTCTTCTTTGCAAATTGTCCGAGTCCTTCCAAAGTTAAAGTGGTTGAGAAATTGTATTCGTCCAATCCTGCCATGGCATACATTTTGTATAGGTCGAGCTGTTCAGAGGTTAGTTGATCTGCGACATGGTTGCGCATAGATTGAGATGAAGGAATTGATACTATTGGCGTCTCATCCGCGCTAGTCGATTGGTTAGAATTACTGCGCAAGAGGGGCGGCAACGGAGGTGTCCCAAAGGATTCATATTTTGCATAATGTTGAACTAGAAGTTTGTTGATGCAATCGTAAAAACAATCTCCGGAGGCCACGACGGAGACCACTTCGAGAGACTGGCTGGGTGATAGTGCCAGCGTCTTGCGCAGGGCAGAGGGCCGCGACATGACAACGAGAGGTATTCAGGAGAGGAGGAGCAAGCGGACGAATGTGTTGATGCCAATACAAACAAGCAACACTATGAAACCATGCACTAATTTTGAAACCGGGAGCAGCTAGCACTAATAAATTAGAACGAGTCACACACACGAGACACGAGTGCGAGTGCCCCGCACGTAAGTAGCCAGAATCCAGCTACATACTACCAGAATCTCCTCGTATCTAGCTAGCTCCTCCGAAACGATAATGGCACCCACATCCGTTGACGACGACGATAGCCCCAGTGATGAAGAGGCGGCAACATCTACTGCCGACAAGAAGCAGTCTGATGAGGAGGCGACAGATGCAGCGGCGGTGGTGGAGACACCCGAACCTGATCAAAAGAAAGCCGCCACGGCCAAGACGAGCAATGACACCGAAAATGCGACCAAACTCGACGCCTTTCTTCACAGCCGCTGCACCGTGCCACAATTCGGCACATGCCTCCTCCCCGACCCTGGTCTCGAACAACACGATGAACGGAAACTGTGCAACGGGAAATGTGGCATGACTAAAACCAAGGATGAATATACGGTATCGCAATGGACAAAAAAATTGACGAAGCAGCGATTTTGCTTAATTTGTTCGCGACTTGTGCCACCGCCGCCAGCAAAAGCGGGCACGAAACGGCCCGCTGAGGACGCGGCGGGTGCGATGGAAAAGACACCTGATCAAAATAGTCAAGCCGCTGCCACCGCAAAAAATGGCACCGAAACCACGACCAAAATTGGAGAGTATCTTCGCAGCCGCCGCGTCGGAGCCCCCCTTCCAGAACCCCAAAAACTAGAACCAGAACGGAAACAATGCAACGGAATATGTGGATTGGTAAAGATCAAGGATGAATTTTCGATATGTCAATGGAAAAAGTCATCATTGACAGATCGGAGGTGTTTGCTGTGTACGCGACTCATGCCACCGCGTCAACAAAAAAAGAAACAAAAAAAATACGAGACATCCTCCGAACCGAGCTCGTTCAAGTTTGGCGAAGTGGAGATTAATGGCGATGATGATATTATTGCGAGGAAGCCGGCTCCCAAAGAGAAAACCATTGATGATGGCTTGCCCCCAGTTCTGGACCGGAATCAGAATGGCGAAACTCCTGTTGGTCGCATTCGATCATGCATGTGTCGCAACCCATCTATGTGCCGTGACCTGTGTAAGTTCAATTGCTTTGTGATAGTTGGTAGTATTTCATAGCTGTTAATTTTCTGGTTTGTCTCATACTGTTAATGCAATGCAGTGTGGCGACATGCACGTCTAAGGGATCCCAAATTTGTCAATTACCTCACTGTGCCACACTCCCTGAAAACAGATACTCGCGTAGGAAAACACATTGCTGCCTACAGGAAGGCCGTATTGCGTCATTTGGGGTACATTACTGATGGTGATGGCGAACAATTCACACGCACAGTAATGATGGGTCCTAAAAAGGGGAGTAAAAAAAAGATTACTCATACAATGCCAAAAACAGATCGTATTTCCTTTGTACATTTTCATCCGGATGTGATCCAGTATATCGCACAAGGCACAGATATTGGGGGGAACAAGTTGAATAAATGGCGCATACCGATCAGTTTGGGGAAGGAATTGGGACTGAAAGACGAAGACAAATGTCCTGCACCGGGTACTATTGACGAGCCATCATTCTTTGCCTTGCCAAGTTACAGCTTGGAAGAAGCAACTGTCGATGTTGAAAGGGCGGAAACGGAATACAAACAAAATTTCAAAGAAAATCAGGAATTAAGTAAACAAATGCTTGATGGGATGGCAACAGATCCATTCAAATATGTACTAGAAATTCATGATTTGAAGCGACAAAATGCCGAGTTGATGAAAACGAATGAAGAGCTGAAAGATAGGTTGAGAAGAGAAGACTCAACGCAGAGTGGAATAGAAAAGAAGGCTATACGATTGCAGAAGGCTCTGGAGAAAGTGGCACGGCGATTGGACAAATCGGAAAGCACCAAGAAAATAGGCCGGTCACCCAACTGCAATGCTAATGATATTTACAAAGAAGCCACGGGGAAAGATCTCAGCGAGGAAGGGAAGCCTTCAGGCACCGAAGGAAGGGGGGGAAAGCGATGGAGTGATTCGCGCATGGATCAAGCCGTGGAGGCAAGGTGGCAAGACCCAACCCTGACGTCCGAGGAGGCATTGAGAATTGGAGGCTATGAGTTTCCGCCGCTGGATCAGAAGGGGGTGGCACATACGGATATTATGGATTCAGACAGCGTGAGCATTTCCCAACGGAAGAATAATTTGCTACGTAGATTGCGAGAGAAAAAGAAGCAGATTGCAAGAAAGTCTGGCGGGCCTGATGTGGAAGAAGTTGAAAATGAGATGGAAGAGGAAGAAGAGGAAAATGAAATGGCAGAGGACGCAGATGATCTTGATCTTGCAACTGTCGATGAGGTCTTGTTGTGACATCGTGGCACCCTTTCACGCAAGCCAAAAACAGTCTCAACCGTTTGTGTGAGACTGAGGTTGTGACCTACCCTGATTTGTTTCATTCATTACAATTATCATCTTGAATAGTTGCATAAAGAAAAACCCATTTTTTAGTTTACGAGATGGATCACTGGATACCATGTGCCATGATTAGAAACGTATCTGACGAAGAAGCGCTGAAACTGATCAAGCTTGCGGTACATCTCTTGATTCATCTCACAGAATCGAAAAGATGAGCTGTGCAGGACTATAATGGATAGTCGGTTAAATGAAAGGTCACGTTATCTAAATAGACTTGGCTATTGGTAGAATGTATCTCTAGCTGCCATTCAACGACGAGATCTTCTGAAGAGCATCTCTGTGTAAAGCATTACAAAATGTAAGCTCTACCCTACCATTGGCAGCCCATCGTCTTTTCATGGCATTGACAATCAGTTCGGCATTTGCGTACGATGGAATAACCTCTCCATCGACAGACTCGAGCTTGCATCCAATGAAGGATTGTTTCGATGCCTTCATCTGCTGCTGAAATGGCCCATCCACACCGCTAATATTTTTGACGACTATATCGGACCCGTTCATGCCTGTGACAAACCTGCATCCTAAATGGCTGAAATCAGATGCTGGAATAGAAAAGGTGTGCGCTGATTCTACGTCGAATGACAGGGGAGAGGAAGTCAAGTAGGTTTTTACTGTGGCAGCTTGATTCGCCTGTGCCCTAGCAAAGGTCAGAGCAAGTGGTGTATATTGCTTTAGCATTGTAATGACCTCGGCTATGAATAATGCAGCATAAGTGAGCATCAGAGTTAGAAGGCGCTGTATAAGAAAAACAGAAACTCACCCAATTTTGGTGATGGCTCGTTATTCTTGAGTAATCGGCACCCAGCACCCACTGGAATGCCATTTATGAACACTAAGTTATCCCCAACAAACACATCCCCGGTCTCAGCGGCACCCTCTGCCAGAGCGAAATCTTTAAGCACAATTTTGTTCTCATTTGAGTTGGTTGATTTCTCTTCTGTAAATAACAATTCTGACGGACCCCCATACGATTCATTCTCGGGACCATCATTTTTTATGACAATGTTGCAGAGATAGGGTTTAACGAATCCAAGGGACAGCGGCCGCTTTGAACCTACCTCCTCGAAAACGGAAAGGGCCCTCTTCTTCCCCTCACCCTTTTCCCCCAGGACAAGTGTGCCATTAATGTGGCTAAGCAAATCGCCTAACATGACCTTTCCGGTCTTTTCTACAGGGAGCGGCAGTTGTTGTGAATCCCGAAGGAAGTCGCTGACAGCTAATGCAAAGTTGTCATGGCTTGCAAATTTTAGACCGATATCACCTTCATCCACGATATCAACAACTGTGACAAAGTTCGAGCCTTCACCAGTGTCGTTCTTCGCTGATGATTCGTCCTTTTTAGAGGCTGCAGTGCTCTTCTTGCCCTGTCCATCTCGACCAAGAAACATTTTCTCCATCCGTTCGATACCATCCTTTGTGGCGAGCTTGAAAAGTATAGCCTTCGGTCGAGCTGGATCCTTCAACGCGGCGAATAAGTCCACCTGACTATCTGGGCCATACCGTCGACCATTCACGCTGACAATAACGGAACCCTTGAACATTTCCGGATCAAGCTGTTTTGATTGTGCAACTTTCCGTGCCTGGGTTCCTCTTGGAAAATCAATAACCTTCAAGTATCCACTTTCGTCATTCGTGAGGATATTCAGTCCCAAGGGCACCCGCTCACGCCATACGAGCTCAATTTCGTCTTCGTTTTCATCAACGTCTGCCTTGGTGATGTGATGTCGTGCAAGCTTCGGCAATTTGTCAAGCTCGAGGTTGGCAGTCCTCATTACGAAGTCCCAATAATTGCTCAGGTTCGAGTTTAACATGTCGATCAACCACCCGCTGTTGTTTTTCAGAGTGTTGATAATGACACTCACAACGTAATCGCGAAGCCTAACCTCCAGGAGCGACGCCAATTTATTCGCAACCCAAGTGATCCGACCCTCTCCTTGAATGGTAAGTTTGACGCCGCCGATGGAACAAGATCTATCGTTTAGACATAATACTGGTTCCCATTCATCAGTATTGTCAATGAGACGGCGTCGCAGCTCGAACTTCAATCGAATCGCCCCATCCCACAGTTGGGTATTGGCCTTCCCACTTCCCTTCAAATAGGGCATATATGTCTGTTCAAAGCTCCATACCGCATCATCGAGCGTGGCCGAGATGTTTTTGATATCAATAATCAACAGTTCAGATGCCTTCACATCACGACGATGAGTGGGATATTCAGCACCGTCTGCTTTCTTCTGAGCAGCCGCGCGTATACCCGCAATTTCAATATGTATATCCTCCTTCCTCACCTTAAATCCTGCCATACTAAGGTTCGATAAATGATACACCAATCCTTCCCTCACGCCGTCGAATGGCGGCACTGGCATGGAGGGCAATACCTTGAGCAAAAAGTCCAATGCCGTGTCGCCTGCACTTGAGATTAGTTCTCGACGTGCCACCTCGTCCGTCATGGCGGATTGCGTATCGTCCAATAGTTTGTTCACATCGAGACCTTCCACGCCCTTCATGACCGTATCCTTGGAAAATCCTGCTTTTGCAACGGCATCCATTATCCCAGCTTCGTCCAATTTACTGTTGGAACCCTTCTTTCCAGCAGCATCACCAAGACGTGCCGATGCCGCCTCAAAGTTATCAAGCAACACTTCCGCCTTGACAATCAATCCACCGCTCTTGGCAACGACTGTTTCATCATCCAAATATCCCGCGGTCATGTCCAGTACATCCATCATACTCAGTTCTCCACTTGTTATTTGACGCACCGTTCCAAGAACGTCATCGGCTTTGGAGTTCCAATGCTTGGATTCTTTCATTGTACGTTCTGCGGCATTTAGTTGGATTTCAATTTCTTTGGATGCCTTGTGAGCAATTGGAGCAAATAGTGCAAGGGATCCTTCGCTGCCGTTGGCAAGGTTGGCAATTTGTTCGGCGCTCAAGTCGGATCCGAGTTGGGAACCAAGGTCTAAAAAGACTTGCTCAAGACGCAAGAGTGCCGTGTCGCGATAGGAGCTGCGGCTTGACAGAAGAGAAATTAACGTTTCTTTCGTACCCTTCATGCTAGATGTGGCAGATTGTTGTAGATTCGTAATCACCGACTGTATCGCATCCTCCGATATACCATCCTGACTAGTAAATCCTCCCACCCCCTTTAATAAAGACGCAGCCTTGGAGCCATACCCATCACCAGTACCCGATATCTTATCCAACGATCCCGCAATAATGGCATCCAATCCCCCACTACTCCCGGACCGTAATTCAATAGCATCAAACAAACGATTTCGTATGGCATCGCCCATTTCCATCGATTTTAACTTTGTCTTGGCAACATCTCCCTCGGTAAATGCTCGTGTTAGATCAGCATTGCTATTGTTGGCATTCTTCCCAGCAGTGGTAGTAATCGCCCCACGAATGTTTTCCGTACCCACATTGAAAACCTCAGACGCCCTCGCACGCAATCTTTGCGAACCCTCCATGAACAAACTCGCCGTCTTGGTCTGTAATATCCTACCCGTCATTTCCTGCCACTTTTGCGTGTGTTCGGAAATGCCGGAAAATATTTGTAATAATTGTGGATCGGAGGTGGATGCCTTGGAGAGATGATCGAACATGGATGCAAATTGTTCTCGGGC
Source organism: Bacterosira constricta (assembly GCA_037356235.1). Taxonomy (NCBI): domain Eukaryota; phylum Bacillariophyta; class Thalassiosirophyceae; order Thalassiosirales; family Thalassiosiraceae; genus Bacterosira; species Bacterosira constricta. The sequence goes on from JAZGVS010000486.1 coordinate 8,627, forward strand.
TTGGGATGCTGATTCTGGTAGCGTGAGTGGTAGTTGGGATGTGTCAATTTGTATGGATGCGGTGCCGGTGCCGTTGGCATTGGCTTGGATGAGAACATTTCCATTTTCGTCCTTTTTCATCTTTAATATAGCATCCAAGGATGCCAATGCCTCCTTGCGCAATTTGTCCATCTTTCCACGTACTGACGAATCACCATCCTCTTCATCGTCATCCAACTCGATTCCCAACTTTTCCAAAGTTAATTTTGTTTTCTCAGGTATCTCCACCTCCACCAACTCCTTCAATCGTTCCTTTCCCTTGAGGAATAATTGGGTCAGATCATCATCGCGTAGCATGGTGTATATTTGTTTAACTTCATTGGCTTGTGGTAATGGTAGACTACTTGAACTTGCCTCCGCGATAGCTTGGTGTCCATTCTCGACGAAAGAAGAACTGGCAAGTTTATCATTAAGACTTTGCACGGACGATTTTGAAGTGTCCGACAGCATCTTGGCAACACTACTACTATCATCATTCGATATGGTGGTGTTAATAGTCACCGCAGAAGCAACATTTGATAAATTCTCTGCAACAAAGCTTGTATCCTGTTGTTGTATGGAACAAGCAGCTTTTTCTCCGCGTGCAATTAAATCTTCCAGTATTGGATAGAATTTACCGGATGTTGATGACGGTACAATTTGTTGTGGCGTGAGTTCATGGTATATTTTGCTGTTGGTTTTGGTTTCGTCGGCATTGCTGTCATTGGTTATAGAGGCTAGATAGACATTCGTTGAGGGTATATACCGCTCGATTAGATACGACTTTGTTTCTCGTTCCTGCTCGTCATCAACTTTTTCTTCATCTTGCATCATCATGGCGTCATGGTCATATGCACGAACAATCATACCAGGAGCCGCCACCACTTTCTTCATCACAATTTCATCACCCACACGTATAGTGGCAATGGCACACGACGCAATTGATTTGCCAGGCTGACGCCACAGTCGAACGGATGCCCATTGTTGGACAACACTGCCTTCTTCGACGCTGCCATTTATGTCCTCGTCGCCGCCGTCGCGGCCGAAGGGGGAGGAGAAGCATCGTACGACGACTCCTGTGCCGAATTTCGTCAGGACTGCATCGCCTGGTGCTATTGTTATTGCCATGATTGGTGTTTTATTTATGAGTGTCATCGGCAGTTCATGGTCATGGAGGTCATGGGTCATGGGTCATGGTTCATGGTCCTCTAGCTATGGTCCTGTTATCGTCATAGGTCTTGGGTCTTGGATCCTGGGATTTCCGACGTCGAGTACTTATTCCTACGTGCTTGACACGAGAGATTAACTCGCGAATCGCGAACCGAAAAATTCAGTCTGGCCAGCGACACCGACACCGCACCATCCATTGCATTTTGTTCGCTTCCTTCTTTCAAAGCACAACAGCAATAGCAGTAGCAATATCGTAGCAACATCAAACACCATACACACATACCATATCTAGTTCATACACCGACAGATCAACCATGGGAAAGCAATCAAAACGAAAGAACAAAAAGCGCGGTGGAAACCACCATCGTCCCACCGGCCTAGCCGATGATCCCGCCACAACCGCCAATAGCGCCGCTGCACCCACATCCGACGATTCACCAGTGGCCAAAATAACCAAAAAGATTCGCCACGGCGATCCACGCGTACGGCACGCGGCCCTCGTTGCATTATCACGGACATTGTACGATGGCACTGCGTTGGAACGGAATGCTGCCAAGAAAAGATTAGCAGCAGCATCATCAACGTCAGTTGCTTCAGTTGTAGCCGAAGCGAACAATCCAACATTACTCCAGGCACTCTCGGAGAAAATATTGGATGTGGATGTTCCCTGTGCCACTATTGCCGTGGGGTGTTTGTCCAATTATGTCTCTTTTTATTGCGGGGGAATCGGTGATGGTATCATGGAGAATGATGATGTGGCATCGGATGTCATGGCGCCCATTTTGTTACAGCGTTTGCAAAGTAGTTTGGGGACGATACAATCCATGATGGGTCAGTTGCAGAGTGCTATTGATACGAAGGATGATGCTGGTAACAAAAAGGGTGTCACATTTGCTACTACTACTTCGACTAGTGTCGTTCTTGATAAACATTGGCCATCCATCAAGGAGCAATGGTCCCTCCTATCATTATCTTTGAATACACTTGCAGGACTCATTGAAAATTGTCCCCAGGCGTTAGCGCGCCTGGGTGTCAACTCCTTTCCGCAACTGATTACCATGTTGCCCTTGGCACGCACCTCTCTTGAATTCCTATCCAAAGAAATTGGAGCAGAGGAGAAGGACAAGAAGGAGGACATGGCCCAACCCATACTGGACGCGGTAACAAATGCCACGCGGGCATTGCACTCGCTATTGGACGATAATCGAGCGCTCATTGCATCTCTCCCATTGGGCAACAGCATTTCGGAACTGGCAAATTCCATCATCACGAAAGAGTTCCCCAACATTGCAAAATTGCACGCGTCTGGCTCAATCCTATCGTTGCGTCGTTTGCTCGTTCTCGAGAAGGAAATTGAAACCAAATCTCAACTTGGAGAACCAACAGCAGCAGCTTTGCAATCGTGCACGAACGATGTCGTACTACCATTGCTCTCGTCCATTTTTGACTCGTTCACGANTTGACTCGTTCACGAATGATTCCAGTGATGATTCTCCGAGTCAAGTGCTGAATCAAATGATTGCCACGTCGAATGAACTGTCCACCATCAAGAACGACGCCGATATGGAAGATGATGTTGTCAGTAAAGTGAATGCACGGAAGGAACCGACGCGGGATATCGCCAAGAGGCTAAAGAAGGTGAAACAGGATAAGAAGAAGAAACAGAAGGAGGATGCTGACATGGATGTTCAGGCGATGAATGAGGAAAAAGATGGTAAGGATCAGGATGCAGCAGCTGCAATGACCTTTGTCGAAGAGGAAGGAGATTCTACTGAAAATATGGATGACACAAAACAACAACAAAAAGAAGATGATTTACAAGAGGAGCTGGACAAAATAGTGTCCAATTGGAAAACCATCGTTGGATCGCATAAACTGGCGTTGGAACTGGTGGCCAATTTGTGTTCTGGCATTAGTGGCAATGGTGACGACGAAGAAGAAACCAATATGTATCAAGATGATGATGAGCACATGTGGGACTCTGACGATGAGGCCAAACTGGTAGCGGACTCCAAGGCAACCAACGACAATAACGCCAACACCATCATCACACCATCCGAAGAGGCCACATATAACTCCATGACGGCACAGCACCATTTGCCCGAGAAGGTTCTACAGTTTTTTCAGAAATGGGTTGAATTCCTTCCACATACTACCAATGTACCAGCGTTAGTATCGCAAGATGTCAATGAGGTATTGTCCACATGCGCACTATGCCTTGGGAACGTATTGGCTTGTAATCTTTCCACATGGAGTAGTGGTGGCAGTGAGAAGAATGGTCTTGACTTTTTTTGGTTGCAGCTCGTGACCATGCTCTCATCTTCTACCAAGACGACCAATCCGGAATCGACGATGTCACAACATCATGCCATCACGTCGGTAATGTTGTCCATGTTACAAAATCAGCCCCGGTCCCGTACATTCATTGATGAATCGACACTGGATGGTTTGTTCACCCTTCTTTTGCATGCTGATACCGATGATGAAGCTCTCATGCAAATGCAGTGCAACATAATATCCATTCTTGGAGTGCTATGCTCCGAACCCCACCCTGCATTGATCGATGCCAAGGTTTGTTCGGCGCTATTGCAACGATTGTCGCGTTCCTCCATGGACAATACGAATACCAACAGCAACAGTCAAGCAATCATGCGACACTCTGTGATAATCACACATGAAATCCTCAATGTTCTTATGGACATGTATGGCGATGAGGATAATTGTCACGATGAGGTTTTTGATAAGGAAAATGTGTTGGATCACTTTCGGCGGTGTTTGCCAGGGTTCAAGAGGCGTATTAAAAAGGCTGGTGGGGAGGAGGCTAATGTTTGGAACGAAACTGCACTGAATGCATCTAGGTTTATCAAGTACAAACAGTAACTTGTAAAATCCTTGATTGACTGTGGTCCACAGACACCGTATCATTATGTCCTGAGTAAGGGGCAAAAGTAAAGGTTGGTTATTAGAATTCTGTAAAAAATATAAAGCTGAACTTGAACCAATCCGCACGATACGAAAAAAAGTTAAACTAAGCTGAACCATCATAAGATTTCTTGTGATGAGTATGTTAAAGACTCATGTGGGAGACTGCGTGGCATTCTGTAAGTTTTAGAGGGGGTCGATTTAGACGAGACATTGAATTCACTGTGTTTCCAGAGTAGAAATGTTTTCTGCTAATCTGGTAAGTAACATTTGAGGCTGCCTAGCGAAACCTTGAGTATGAGTACTATACAGTGTCAATTCGGGAGAGAGTCTAGCTTTGATGAAGTCATTTCTATTTTGAACACTGTATCCGGGGAAACAATGTTGAAGAAAAATCTCCAGGAAGATACGACGAAGCCAATTCCATGCTATATAAATTGTGCAGCATTTCAATATAATTATTCCGAATAGGCCTTTTTAGAGTTGATGTATCCTACCTTTTCTTGACTGTTTTGTCACCGTCTCCCAAATCAAGCACCCATCCTTTATATTGTACAGTTGAGCTCCTCTTGGAAGAATGAGGTTCAAATCCTCGCCAGTTGTTCCTGGTACAATAATACCATGTAGATTGTTTTTCAGAATTGGGTCATGTTGTTCAGCAGTGAATATGATTCATCTTCCATGATGGGGTTTGCTTGCAAGAATACTTTCAGTTGCTGCATTGCGTAGAACAAAGATCTTCTGCTTAAGCAATAAATTCTTGGTGGCATCTTCCGTGAATTCATCAATGACGGCTAGTTGCCTATCTTGGTTGGCACGGTCCTGTGCCTTGAGCTGACACAGTAGGCACTCGGAAGCCAATCTGATTCAAGTCCGCATCTTGGTTGATCTGAAATTATAACAGGAGCGCAGAGATGTATTTGTCACCTCAACTCATCAATATCATTGTACCATGTTTGTCTCTTGAGCAGTAAGTAAATTATCTTGCCAAGCTCTATTATATCATTTTGGTACTAGTACAATATCAATATGTTTCGAATACACAACCATAGGTCTTAGTTAAACTGTACAAGCTCCAGGCTGGTAACTTAGTGGTTCGGTTTCAACCATTCAGTCCTGGATTGGTCCTGGATTTTTATAAATCCTTTTTGAATCCAAAGTATTGTATTGGGTCCTGGATTTTTATATGAAGACGGATGAATAAAATGAATGGACTGGAGATTCTGAGTGAACAATGGAACACTATAAACGATCCATCTATGTAAAATGTTCATTCTTTGGGCTCAATGGTTCCATTCTTTGGCCATCCAGCCCCTACAGTCCATACAAATCCTACTTCGTTTAGTTTTTGTTTCTTCTCATCCGAGATGCCTTTGCCTCTTTCTGTGTTTGCCTCTCTTTGTCTCTTCACCCATCCTCCAAGTGCACCACTGTTCTGTGGGACTTGACAATGACCATGACCTTCTTTTTGTATTATTTCAACAGCTCCTGCGCAATCACGCTGTCAGATGCAACCCCTGATCGAGCTAGTGGACGTGTCCCAGCTGTGGCAACTGAGAACCACTGGCAGGTTGGAATGTGGAAGACGTGCAAGTCATT
>JAZGVS010000487.1:0-14910 GCA_037356235.1 Bacterosira constricta
CTCCATCACAAACTTAGTATCCCTCTCCCTCTCTTCCTTCAATGTGAAGAAGTATGTCTTCAGGCCTTTCTTTTTCTTCAAGGGGGGGGGGCAGGGACTGCAACTGCATTGGGCTGGGAAGATTCGGTCATCATGTTGATCAAGTTACCTTGAATGTTTTGTTCTAGGTTGCTCATATGTTCGGGAGAGATTCCTGGCAGAGAAGTAGCCACAGCACGTTCTGGAGAGATGCCTGGTAGTGGATTAGAGTTGGCTGTCTTCATATTTGTTGAGTAGGGAGTCAATAGAGGTGGCTACAACTGCACGAGATCGAACACGGATGACGGATGATGACAATGACCAAAGGAGGAAAGAAGACGACCACAAAAGAAGAAGACGACCACAAAAGAAGACACGAGGGAGGAAAGAATGAACACAAAAGATTTATTTGTCGTGAGTAAATAAATCAAGATTACATCCATTGCTGCATAATCATTACACCTCACAAAAGAGGATACTCACAGAATGAACAAACCAAAGGCACAATAGCATATGATGAATGCAACAGTACTTTTTTTATGAGCATAATCTATTGGAAAAGAGTGACGTTCGAACATCCACAATCTTCGTTATTGTCGCCACGTCGAACATTGAACCATCACACTCCGTTTTCCCCCCAACTCATCCTCTGTTTTGCCGCCTGTTTTGGAGTTGAAAAAATAAACAAGAGTGAATTCAAGACATGAGAAGGCGGGCAAATTGAACAAGATTAAATGTCTCACCATTGATGCTTCTTCATTTGGGCATGTGCGAAAGATGGACGTGCAATTATACTGCATCCTACTTAAGAAAGCAGAAGGCTTGGACATCGGCTTAAAAGAAGAAGAATGCAAAACGAGATGCCCGTCGGAGGACGTCGAGCAACATATTTTACTTGCCGGCATTGATCGTCGGTGCGGCGACGGCGAAATCATCTGATGGATTCATTTAGTGATCGTTGTTTGTGGTGGCTGGTTGAGGTTGTTCGGCGTTGGATCTTTTGTTGACAGCGGCCGGTCTGAAGCGTTTGCGACATCTTTTGGGAACACCATTCTGGGAAGTTCCAGGAGGAAAAAAGGGGCTTACACGTGGAAGCAAATGACGTCACTAGATGTCACACCTCTTGGTATGGTCCTACGTGTAGGAACTAGTAGAGCCATAATTTGTAATTGTCCTTGTAATTAGGACAAATGGGCTTTGTAAGTTTGCCCAGCCTTAACTGTACATCATTATCAGCACACAGCACACAACCACAACATCACATCACCACCCTGACATCACCAGCCAAGAAACCTGTCACCTGTCGATCTCATCATCTCTCATCTCATCCTCCTCCCGCAGAACTAACATCGTCTCCATTCTCCATAGGTACACCAGCTTGTCCAGGCTTCAAGGAATAGTAATCAAAGGTGTGGGTTACGATAGGAGACCTGAAGAAGAATGACCATGAAAACATGTCGTGGTGCAGTCATAATATGCACGATCTTAGCAATTCTCGGTTCAATTGTTCCTGTCATCAACGCATTTGGCCCCAATAACAATCCGACGTTTAGCCATACGAAAAGGCAACAGCAACGGGTAAATAATGCAAATGTACAAAAGCTCCATCAGTCTACAGCATCAACGTCGGATATCGATTCAACGCCATCGTTGTCGTCGCTCACCATTGTCTCCAAAACAAAAGTTGGACCCGGCTCAAATGGAGGATTCTACCACCGCATCAAACATTCGTCGAAGTCCACCGGAACGGACATGACCTTTGGACTATTCCTCCCATCCAGTTATGATCCCTCAAAGGCATCTTCGTCTACACCAATTATGTTTTGGCTATCGGGCCTTACTTGCGACGACACTAACTTTGCTCAAAAGGCAGGACCCATTGCATTCCAGGCTGCAAATAGGGAAGGTATTGCCATTGTCATGCCAGATACGTCACCTCGTGGTAGTGATGGAGATAATGTTGACGTTGCCGATGATGTGGACGCCTACGATTTGGGCCAGGGGGCAGGGTTCTATGTTGATGCGACTCAAGAACCCTATGCCAAACATTATAATATGCGTTCGTATGTAACGGAGGAGCTACCACAACTTTTGCGAGAGGAATTCAACAACCTTGGCGGTGAAGCTAAATCTATTTGTGGTCACAGTATGGGTGGGCATGGGGCGCTGTCGATTGCTTTGGATGATCCGGAATCATGGGCTAGTGTTTCAGCCTTCAGCCCCATCTGCAACCCAACTGATTCTCCTTGGGGGAAAAAGGCATTCACGTCCTATCTAGGCAGTGTGGATGCAGGCACGCCATTCGATGCTACTTGCATTCTGGCATCGCGCAGTACACCTCTCGTTGAATTTGATACCATTTTGGTCGATCAAGGAACCAACGATGATTTTTTAACCGAGCAGTTGAAGCCCGAACGTTTGTTGGAGGCTGCCAAAAAGTGTGGACAAACGATTAAGGTCAACATGCGCGAGGGCTATGATCATTCGTATTACTTTATTGCGGCATTCATTGAAGATCATGTTAAGTTTCATGCTCAGAGGTTGCATAAGGTTCAGCGTAGGAAGCTTCTTGCTACTGCTGACGATCTACACGACTTTTCGAGTACACAGGGGAAACCAATTCAATGCAAGGCTATGGTAGCTCGAGCGCCGAAGGAACCAATGACTGAGGAAGATATTATTGTAGATCCACCCAAGGCAGGAGAAGTTAGGGTGAAGGTAATGGCGAATGCACTGTGTCATACAGACATTTACACACTAGAAGGGTCTGATCCGGAAGGTCTGTTTCCTTGCATTCTAGGTCACGAGGCCGGTTGCATTGTAGAATCCGTGGGCGAAGGGGTCACTAGCGTGAAACCTGGTGATCACGTAATACCATGTTACACTCCACAATGCGGGGAATCTGATTGTGTGTTTTGCCAGTCCCCTAAAACAAATCTATGCCCCAAAATTCGTTCGACGCAGGGTCAAGGGTTAATGCCAGATGGAACATCACGCTTCCGGGATCAGGACGGTAACTCAATTTTTCACTTCATGGGATGTAGTACTATGAGTGAATACACTGTCCTTGCGGAAATATCCTGTGCCAAAATTAGCAAAGAAATTGCATTAGATAAAGCTTGTCTTTTCGGTTGCGGAGTATCAACTGGATTAGGTGCTGTGTGGAATACTTGCAGTGTTGAGCAAGGTAGCTCTGTGGCTGTATTTGGTCTAGGTGCCGTAGGTTTGGCTGTGATTCAGGGAGCCAAAATGGCTGGAGCAACCAAAATCATTGCAGTTGATATGAATCCATCCAAATTCGACATTGCCAAAGAACTAGGAGCCACTGATTTTGTCAATCCTGACGATCTCGACGGCAAGCCTGTGCAGCAGCATATCGCTGGGGAAATGACGGATTGGGGAGTAGACTATTCGTTCGATTGTACTGGTAATGTGGAAGTGATGCGATCTGCACTGGAATGTGCGCATCGAGGCTGGGGTGAGAGTTGTGTCATTGGGGTTGCTGCGTCCGGGCATGAAATAACCACCCGACCCTTCCAACTTGTTACTGGCCGTGTATGGAGAGGTACTGCATTTGGTGGATTCAAAAGTCGCAAGGACGTCCCTAATCTCGTACAGGCCAATCTTGATGGTAAATTACCTATTGATCATTTTATCACTCATCGTTTTGATGGAGTAGGAGAGACAAATGCAGCAGTTGAGGCATTACATTCCGGGTGTTGTCTTCGTGCCGTAGTTAGGTATGGACCAAAATGATAAAATATTAGTTGCACTTGGTGTGTTACATCAACACAGTGGGATCTATTTATATGTGTGTGTGAGAACCAATAGGGGTACTCAACCAATATACATATTGGTTGGAAATCGTCCAATATGAGCATTGGATCCACTCAGATCAACCAGTATATATTGGTTGCACAAGACCAGTTTAGGTATTGGCATCTAATTTCATCATTCCAATACGCATATAGGATCTAAAACTAGATCCAGTATGCAAATATTGATCTTTCCCCCCTCTCGCTAAGACTACTTACACATATGGCATAACATGTTAGATCCAGTATGCATACTGGTCTGCTAATTGTCCAATACGCGTACTGGTTGGAACCAATATAGATACTGGTTCAACCAATACTCATATTGGACGAGTTTCAACCAATAGGTATATTGGTTGTTGGTTGATCCAGTACGTGTATTGGTTGAGTACCCATGTTGGTTCTAACATATCCCATATGACTTTGTAACATCGTATCGGTCTAAAGAGATACCCGTAAGATCAGATCTAACTTCTCCTAACTTTTACTTAATGATTATGATACAAGGGGGGCTTCCTACTCATAACCATTTTGATCGAACCCTTGCTTGGCCCTTACTGCCAAAAACGTCTTCCTCACAAAATCATTGTGCCTCATGACGAGAGGAAGACGGGGATGATCATCAGATGCAACCTTGCCTCCGTATTCACCTTTTCTTTCCAATCCATCAAGTTCATCCAAAAAAGTATCAATGTGATCCTTAAGTTTGGTCGCTGTCAGAGGATAATACTGCTCATGGATGGATTGTTTTGTTGCATAATCTCCATTCATGTGCGCTTGATAAAATTGCTGCTGTGTTGCCTCGTCAGTTTCTCCCAGAGCCATGTAAAGTAAAATGTCCCAGACCTCTTCTGAGACGTCACCAGTGTCTTTGTAGAACAGCATTCGATTATGGGCATATCCAAGGTTCTTCATTTCCTGGCTGATATGCGAAGGCAGGATCTTACAAAACGTTGCGGGCGATGATTCGTCAAGAAAACCATACCGAGCGCTGTGGTAGCAACAATTATAAGTTAGTAAATGCCATGGACAAAAGAATTATAAAACGCATCTCGGCCAACTCACAGGAGGAACGAAGGATTGGTTGAGTCCCCATAACTCATCCGTAATGGAGAGTTGGCAGGCACATCTTTGATTGTTTGTGCGTAACAGTTCCCAGATTCATCATAACTCAGCCACACCTCATTTTCCGTGCCATGATTAAAATAGTCTGCCATTGGCACAATGTTAAATGATCCATCACTGGCTTCAAACCCTCGTGTATAGACCACTTCAAATGCCCACTTCCACAGTTTGGGATCCCCTTTTATGTCATTACTCAAAAATGGTACCGCCCGTTTGACACTGAGATTGTTCAATCTTTTACGCTCCTCTTTACATAGAGATGCAACCAATGGTGGTATACACGTGTAGCAAAACAGTGTCATCGATGCACCATTTGAATAGTATCTTGGTAGAGAATTCAAGTATGGAAACCATGGACTATCTTCGCCTTTTTCCAGCTCCACTAGGATCTTGAGCATAAGATAATACTGACGCACTTCAGTCTCATATCCATTGGTCCTCAGAATTTCTTCAGCCTCCTCGAGACGACCAAATTCTTCCATGGCCTTGCTGCTAGAGAGAATCATCTCGTTGGGAATGTAGAGGGCGGGCGAGCCTGCAGGGATATCCTGGGTTGTCATGGCAGATACATCCAAGAAGCCGTCCAAGTCCTCGCCGACTAGCTGGAAACCATCGGCCTTTTGGATTCCACCGTACGATGCCCATTCTTCAAATGAGGCAATATCTCTTTGTGTCTCCTCCTCGACGTTGATCGCTGTGTAAAATAGCGTTTGAAGTGGCCGGGTTGTAGCAATTGTTGCTGGAGAAACCGAAGTGAATGCCGATGCAAATTCGGGAAAGGAAATGACACCGGCTATGTAGAATAATCGTTTCATGGTGATGCTGATGGCAATTGATTGATTGGGCATTATTTACTGAGGGTGATCGATGTTGTGTGCTCTTCGTTCCTCGCTCTTCCTCGTCATCTCTATTTATTGATGAATATCTCGATCGAGGAAATGAGAAGTGAGCGAGATGCGAGAGGAAGATGTCACAAAAGGAGCGATTTTATACGAAAGTCCTACGCAGAATCGTACGGATCGCCTACTTCCCGCCATTTATCATCCGCAAATCGAACCCATCACCCTCCAATGATAAAAAAGATGATGCGATCACGTCAGTGCAGTCACAGCAAAAACCTGCCATGCAATAGATACGACCCTGCTGGCGAATACGACCTCCATCCTCCTCCATCCAACATCCAATGCCATATTATCCAACCCCAACTTTTCCTGGCCCCATCCCCATCCCCCATACGCCCTAGCAAAAATGAGCACCCATTGCGGACCTGAATCAAAATCAAATGCACTTCTCACCTCACCCGAAAGAGAAGCCAAAAAGAGACTGAAAGATTCATTGAAGCTCCAACGCCTGGTGAAGAAACTAGAAACTCGCATCAAACATGCCATCAGCCGAAAAGACCCTGTAGTAGAGAAGTCCGCGAGAGAAGAGCTGGAGATATTGTTATCGAAGAATGATGATTGTATTAATGGTAATCAGATACAGTATCCGCCTGAACTGTGTTCGATAGATGATGATGCCCAAGGACAAGCTGCAATCGATGAAGTGTTGGTAATATTTCTGAGGCTTTTGTCATCATTAGATGATAGTGAAAATGAGAAAATACGCAGTGAAAAAATAGAACAAACCCAAAAGGCCAGAGACTTACTCCGAAACATGACGAAAGGCACACAGTCTAAGCTCATGTTTCAAGATGTCACAGCACTACGAGGGTATGCACGTCAGAAGTTCCATGGCAGGGCGTCATTGATAATTGAATCGTTGGGTAAACTTTCACCCAAGTCTATGGAGGTGGCAGAATCATCATTATTATTGAATAGCCATTTAGAGAGTCAGGAACAACAGAATCAGTATATGAAACAAAAGGAAATCATAGACATGTGTTGGAAAAGATTTGGTACCATCGAAAAGGTATGCAGTTTGGGCTGTGGCTGTGGGAACGATGCTGTGGGTGCTGTTGCTTTTCTTCGAACCTATTTTAACCGCATAGAACCCATTGAGGAGGTTATCCTGTTGGATTATGCAATAGATGAATGGAAGGATGCTATTTTGGATGATCTTATTCCAATTTTAGTGCCCGGGTATGTCAACAAGGTTACTTGCGGTGATTGCGATGTCACTAACCCACTCGTCAATGATAGTATTGAGCAATGTGTCAAAGATTCAGATATCTTCTTAACTTCTTACCTCCTAACCGAAACGCGGGGTAAATGGGATGAATTCTTTGTTCGACTTGTTCATCTGGCAAAGGTTGGTGCAATATTCTATTTTGCTGAGCCTGTCCCTTGGCAGCTTCATCGGTTGATACGCATGTCTACACCAGGGTCATCGTCTGAGGCATGTCCTGGCACGGATTGCTCACCACTGAGTAGGTTGCAGTTTATTTGGATTGATTCAAGCATGCACTTCCCAGAAATGCAGAAACTGGATAGGCGGAGTGCAGGACCGGCTGTCATGGTGGCGATCAAGGTCTGATGCAACATCTAAAAATGTTTGATACAACATCTAAAATTACGATAATATTACCATTTTACTCCATACCATTCCCTCCGCGTGAGATTATGAAACGTATCGGACGAAGCTAAAATTGTAAATACACGAAGAGACCTTGAGGTCCATTCCCTATCGATCCAAATGATATTCATACGTATCTAGTATTGATCGCATTCATCGTAGTAGCTCTCAGCAATAGATTTACATTGATCAGCCAGTTGATTATTTAATATGGACATCTACTAGGTCTCAACTGGCATCAGCTCCTTGAGCCATTTAAAAAATCTTTTCATATGAGCCCTTGGCCAATTCTACATCCTTCCCATCAATTCCAACAACAGCTGTGCCATCAGCTTTGATTTCCTTCACAACACCTTGCCCAGTGCTGGACTTCACTTTGTCACCCACTCTGGCCCAAGCACTTCCAACAGCAACCATATCCTTAGCGTCACTCTCATTACTCTTCTCGATAAGACCTGACGTAATTCCAAGTTCATCTGTGATACCATATACAACCTTCTCCAAGTTCAAAGTATAAAAGTGCAAAATTTCAACACCAGAGTCCAACAAACTCCTGCAGGTCTCTGCACCAAACTCTACACCAAATTTCTTGATCGCATCCGGATCATCTTTCATGGAATCCATCCTCTCCTCAAGTGCCTTGGGCACACGAGTTTTGCAGAACTTTGTCATCTTTTTGAATCCAGGGTAGGCATTGATGCACATAAGACCAGGTACGACAGGGCAGTTAATTCCCCATTTACGGCAGTCTTTGACAAAGGCTTTGAACACTTCCGCGTCGAAGAACATTTGTGTTATGATAAAGTCTGGAATAGCGATATCATGGATTGAATATTAAATGAGATATGCAGCCAATGAGTTTTCCAAACAACCAAAGGATAGAGAAACGTTGCTTACCTGAGCCTGCATCAACTTTCTCCTTCAGGTAGTCCATTTCTTTTTTGTAATCATCATCTTTGCAGACAAAAGTTACACCATCGTGAGTACAGCACCGACCTTTCTCAGACTCGGTCATGGATTCCACGTCCTCGGCACTCAATTCTGAGATACGATTGGGATGTCCCTCAGGATATCCAGCCACCGAAATACCAAAATCGTCACCAAAGTTCTTGCGGATGTATTTGACCAAATCAAGCGCACACGCGAATCCTCCCTCGGTGGCAGTCCAATTCTCTCCCTCTGGGGGATCACCACGCAATGCGACAATGTTGCGAATTCCTCCCTCGTGACACTTTTGGAGCGCTTCGTGGACCCCCTTGACAGGATCACCATCCTTTTCCATGTTGGTGCACGTCAAGTGCATGTTCGATACGTGTCCCGTATTGTGTGCATGCAACGCAAGGTCCAACGACAACTCCGCGGTTGATCCGCCAGCACCCCACGTCATGTCTGTGAAGAGGCATTTGGTATTGGTACGCATGCGATCCATGCGGGTGTGAAGGTTCTTCACGCCCTGTTCGGTGCGGGGTGGGAAGTATTCCAATGACACATGGGAGATTTTGTTTTCCGATTTCCCCTTTTTAAGAAGATCGATGATCTTTGGGTCGGGTTGAGGATCTTGGGCAGCGGCGGCAGACATGGTGGAGGGTGTTGCTTTTAGATTTGGTCCTACGAGGTGTGCTTCTTCTTGTATCGTACAAAAAATGAGAGGCAATGCTCCGTCGTCGGCGGCATGCAGTGAAAGTGAATGTCATGGTTGGGCGGGGTAGGTGGGACTTGGGACCTGAGTCATGGGTCGGCTCCCACAAAAATCCGGAAGCCGACGTACGTACGTGTGTGGTAGGCAATATATTGGTTCCTACGTAGATTGTTACGGGCACGTTCCGTATTATTATTTTAGTGCTCGTAGTACTTTGCTCGTAGGTACATACCTGGTACCATGGGTACGTGGGTACTCGAATGGTTGGAATCCATTCTTGTAGGTAGGTACGATATTATGGTACGATAGTAGGTAGTAGGAGGAAGTATCGTAGATAGTACCCGCCGCGCGCAATCTCCCGACATATCTTTTTCGTTGCATTGTTGCCTGCCGCTGCCGCATTTTGCTAAATAGCATTTGATCGAAGAGGTGGAAAATAATAGAAGGACGCACCATGGCCATGGCAGAACCGTCGCTCGTAGTTCCACCCTCAGGCGCACTTCGCGCCCACTGCTTACGCCTACGACCAGGCGATAAACTCATGCCATCGCTCAAGCAGGCCGCTTCCATAATACTTGGTCGCATTCCACGAGAACAATGTGGGTCCGCATTTGTGATCACTGCAGTGGGCTCCCTCCAGGATGTAACACTGCGACTTGCCAATGCTTCGAGAATGGATGGAGGTGCAAATGAGGGAAACGATATTAAGAGATACGGCAATAAACGCTTCGAAGTTGTTTCGTTGACGGGTACTTTTAGTAGGGATAATGGATGTCATGTCCACATTTCATTGGCGGATGCAGAGGGAAACGTAGTGGGGGGACACCTCATTGATGGTGTTGTATTCACTACTTGTGAGCTGGTGCTGGGCACTGCGGATGGTGTTGAATTTAGTCGAGAAATTGACCAAAATACGGGATATATGGAACTGGAGGTCCGCGAATTATTAATGAGATCAGGTGAATCCATGCTGACAAAAGTGTCGAAGGCATTGTTAGCCATGGCCGTCATTGGTATTGTGGCTGGAAGAATCAGATCAAGATAGTCTGTACTAAACTGAATCGAAGGAAATTAGGAAACATCGGAAGCGTCCACGATTTAGCTCTTTCTTGAAAAATAGCCGAGTAGAAGAAATCTATCCATCGATCAATATGTCGGAGAAATTGAATTTAACAACAATGCTGAAATGTACAGGGCTATCAAAAGTAGTTCACGTTAGTGCTAACGTTGAATCAGTTTGTCTCAAGAGAATCAAACAATCCACTGTTGAGGACAATGACAAATTCTCGTTTGATCCTCCTTCCGAGAAGTGCATTGAGCAATAAGGACAGCGACAACTAGACTAATTTGCTCAGCTAGAAGAAATAGCAACGGAACGAGAAATGATTTAATTTACGTCTAGGTATATCTACGATTATCCGAACTAATTATGGTCGCACTCCCGCTTGTGTATTTTTAACAGTTTTTAACCCTACCTATGTACCCTTGAGCTTCACTCTCATCTAGCGCTGCACAGGGTAAAAAATAGAATCGAGTTTGATCGAATCATGAGTTTTATCACCACATGCACTTTCTCACAACATTTGTCAAGCACATTTTTAACGCTCAAGAAGATGCATTTAATATCCAAACATATCTCCCTGTGATCAATTATGATGCAGTAAACAAACAAAAATCATCGACCCCATCCCCTCCCTGAAACTACTCATTCCGTTGGGGAACCAGTGCTTGATCGTGTGTGATGATCCGGATACTCACAGATTCTGCACAGATCTGGATACATCCTGCTCGTCTACCAATATCTTAGAACGAAGGCTTGACGACAGCCTACAGCAACCACCTCAATGACTGCGCATAATACAAAGATGGTACAGAAATGAATATATAATACATCGAACTGCTTAGGGATTAACCATAACTACTTATCCCCACCGTACACCGGACATTGTGCAGCAGTAACAGAATCCACCCTGATGAAGTTAATTCGAAAGTCGTAATTGCCTACGACTTGGTTAATAAACGCAACAATCTACTAGTCGGATAACAAACTTCTAAACCTAATTATGAGTATTACTACTCTAAACAACATATCCAGAGTCGCTCCTAAAAATACAAAATTGTTCATGAGCCTAAAAGTATCCTACGTACATAGTATCTCTAGGTATTGTTCCTATGTAGGAATATGTATGGTTATACTCTTTATGTCATTAATGCGAACGCAACCACCGCAACCACGATCCACCGCACCGCGACCCGCGACGCATACAGGAACAAGGAACAGGCCACACGCCACACTGCCACAACCACAACGCACCGTTGCCAAACAAAGCGAAGGCAAAACGACGCGCCCCACGATTGATGCATAATAAATCAAGAGCAAGAATAAAAGAAATGAAGTCGGTTGAAATGCTTCAGATAATGTTATTAGCGGCAGTTGTCACTGCAAACAATGCAGCAGGCATTCCTCACTTGAAAGACGAGGTACGCAGTGATTCCTTGTATTCGTTATTGATTATAGTTCTAGACCGGTCGTGCTTTGATATATTTCCTAACGCCAGTGCCCTCTTATCAAATTACTAAACAAGATTACACCCCGAGGTGCTCGAGAGCAAAGGTGCCGCCGCCGGACTGAACATGTATGCATGAGGTGCAGCTACCAACAAGATGGAACTCCAGTTTCAGAATATTTTTGTACCCCGATCACAACAACATGCCCCGCGGAAGTATGTTGTGATATTCGGACGGAGGAGACATGCTACGACGAGATAACAGATGATCCGATTTCATGCGTTAGGTGAGTCAAATAGATGAGGGTGTGGCATGATATCAGATCCTGCTCTTCCATCTAACTCATCGAGAACGACTTATTTACCCTCTCTCCCCACCAAAGACACGATTCAGGAGGCTGCCCTTGCCCTTCTAATCAAGAGAGGTGTGGTGTCAGCCATTTTAGCAATGGCTATTGCACTGAATTGTGCTGTGATTGGAAAGTAGAACAGACATGTCATAATGGAAATGGGACCGCAATATCATGTAGAAATTATGATGATGGACCATGCCCGGTCAATCCTGCAAACAACCCCACATCCAGCTCATCGAAGAATCCTACCCAAAGCCCCTCACCAGATACGCTAAAAAGGCAAAATAATCCTCCAAAAAGAAGACCAAATTGGCGGAAGAAGAAGCATTTTCCACAAAGACCAAATCGAAAGAATCGTGTCCAGAAGCCAAGCCAAAAGACTAATAAGTCAAGTAGCATGAGTTATTAGGGGGGAGGGGGTTCAATTATTCTGGTGGTAAAGAAGAACGGAATGAGCCTACATATCATCATCAATTGGGACTCAATGAGTATCTGATTCAGTCGATTAGGACATATCTCAGAGCATCCTGTAATTGCATCAAAAATAGGCACCTAAATGGAATTCGGACGGTGTGGGTCAAACATAGGATCGAGAATCGAGAGTTATGGAACGAGTATCGTATAATACATGAACATACGAATCTACTAGTATTAATTCATTTTTTATGCATTCTTCTGAATGAACACAATAAGGCGCCCACTTAAAGCGTTCAGGTACGATACGAGTGCGTACCACACCGTGTTCAAATTCCTGCGTAGAGTAGTCCGTACGAATGTACACGTAGTATAAGTCTACTTGAAATACTGCCGGCCGCGCCGATCCCGATTCAAAACAAGTTAAACAAGATTGGAGACGCCGCGGGCGGTAATGAGCCGAGAGTCCGAGGGGACCCCGCAGCCCGCGTACCTGAACACAACTCAAAAGTTCGACAACACGAAAGATCACGAGCCCCGACGATGGCGAATCCATCTTTGTCAAACTTTGTCACCATCCTCCGTATCGGCATCATTCCTACCATCAACGCCTAATGATCTCCGCGTTGGTTTTTTCGAGGGGCACCTTGCAATGTATGCATACCATCTCCTACAAACAAAAACCAANTGATCTCCGCGTTGGTTTTTTCGAGGGGCACCTTGCAATGTATGCATACCATCTCCTACAAACAAAAACCAACGCGCAGACTACACTGTAGCGCTGGGGGAAGCATCGCCAATGGCCCCACGCAAATCCATGCAGGATGAAGCAACCATACCTTCAGGCCCAAGTCCTCCACATGGTCACCTACTCAATTGGGGGGCGCCTACAAGTCACCCATTCCTTCCACAAACTCCCAAGCAATATTCCGCGTGCTCGTCGTCTCCAGAGAAGTACCCATGGGAAGTCGTGGCGTCCCAACAAGCTCGTCATCAGAATGCACATCCACTTTTACATCCATCAATACCTCCATCAACACCTCCATCAATACACCTATTGATACATCCATCGATACGCCCATCGATGCGTCCACTCGATACATTCAATCGATACTACATTCATCCATCTGTTCATCCATCCATCGATACACGCATCAATACATCTACTGATACATTCGTTGATACATCCGCCAATATATCTGTCAATGCATCTACCGATACATTCATCAATACCAATACACCCATCAATATGTCCAATCAACACATCCAATCAACACATCCAATCGATACATCCAATCGATACATCCAATCGATACATCCAATCGATACACCTAATCGATACACCCAATCGATACTACATTCATTTATCTGTCCATTGATCCATCGATACATGAATCAATACATGCATCAATACATCCATTGATACATCCGTAAATATATTCGTCAATACATCCATCAATACATCCTACCAATACATCCATCAAGACATCCATCGATAGTTCCAATCAATACACCTCCAATCGATTTATACAATCGATATACCCATCGATACATCCAATCGATACTGTATTCATACATCTGTTTATCCATCTATTGATACATTCATCAATACATTCATCAATACATTCATCAATACATCCATCAATACATCTACCAACAATACATATCTATTGATACATCCATCGATAGCCCATCAATACACCCATCAGTACGTCCATCGATAGATCCAATCGATAACTCCATTGATACCTACATCGATACCTTCATCGTTACATCCATCGATACATCCATCAATACATCCATCAATACATCCAATCGATACTGCATTCATCCATCTGTTCAAGCCCATCAATACGCCCATCAGTACGTCCATCGATAGATCCAATCAATATCTCCGTTGATACTGATACCTCCATCGATACATCCATCGATACCTTCATCGATACATCCAATCGATACTACATTCATCCATCTGTTCACGCCCATCGATACGTCCATCAGTACGCCCATCGATAGATTAAATCGATACCTCCATTGATACCTCCATTGATACCTCCATTGATACCTCCATCGATACATCCATCGATACATCCATCAATACATCCATTCGATACTGCAATCATCCATCTGTTCACGCCCATCGATACGCCCATCAGTACGTCCATCGATAGATCCAATCGATACCTCCATTGATACTGCTACCTCCATCGATACCTACATCAGCATACAGCACAGCACACAAAACACAGCACACAGCTCACAGCTCACAGCTCACATCATACTACACCACACAGTACGCATCATGCAGCATACAGCACGCAGCACACAGTACGCAGCACATAGCACACAACACAGCATACAGCATATACAACACACATCACACAGCATACAGCATACAACATACAATGTACAGCACACCACAGTAATCCCCCGATCCATAGAATGTATTTCTCACGGAATCTTCCCCTCGTCAGCACCTCAATGAGTATTCAGACATCAGCACCATAACAACCGGAATGCCAGTC
>JAZGVS010000488.1:0-14276 GCA_037356235.1 Bacterosira constricta
GTGAACTGGGGGTGGTGTGCAACCTAACAAGTTCCCAGCAGTAGTAAGACCGGTGTGTAGGAGAGGACACCAAAACAAACTGGAGGATATCCTGGTGACTGGTGCTCTACTTGTCTCCTCTCCTATACAGGGTCGATGACGATAATATTTGTTGCATCAGTCAATGTTGAAAAAGACAGAAGACTCAAACTTGAAACACACTCCTATTGTCTGAGGAGGTTTGGGTGGTATCGTAGTGAGTTGCAACTTAAAACGGACACTGAATGCCAAAAACGCATACTCATTCTTACCACTACTCCAATTTATTCTTAGTCATTGGTCTATCTGGACGTGGAATGCCACTGGAAACATGTCCCGGCGTCAATGCCTTAAACAATTCATCATCTCTGGGTTATTAGCATTGGTATTTGGTGTCTAAAAGTCAGCACACCTTCAAGTCACACAAAACCTTAATAACAGCTTCTACTTTATCAACAGTCTGCCCTCATCAAAGTCTATCCATTATTTTGCAGACTTTTCACAGCCTCCCAGTAACTAGCCGACCCTGCAGCACTCCCCAAGCTCATCCATGGCGGAGAGCGTTCTCTAATTTGTTCCAACGCCGATAATGAAGCATATGGAATCCCACTCTTTGGTTCTATATATTCTCCAAAGAGACCCGTCGCAGGACAAAATTTGCGAGATGGATATGGGTTGGTATAGGTTGTGGTGATTGAATCATTGTTCAAATCCACCTTTCTTGCGCTGGTGTTTCCCGAGCCCAAACTACGTACGGAGGCATCCACATACTGCTTTGCTACTGAATCCGAGCGACTGGCCTCTTCAATCAGTACAGACGCCAGCGATCTCGGCTTAAGATATTTGGGTACCGACGAAGACTTCTTGCCCGCCCCTCCACCCGACGCGCTCTTGCGCTTTCGCTTGCTCTTCGCCTTCCCCTTGTTTTTACCTCCACCACCGTCATCTTCCAAATCTGCAAATTCATCGTATTCATCATCATCATCGCCATCCAGCGCGACGGCATTGTCAGTCACCCCCTCCAACATATCCATGTGAAGTGCAACACGAAAATCCTTCTCCTCCAACGACGACGACCCTCGCCCGCCAGCGCTACCATTGTCGCCATACACGGACGATTTGCGAGCCTTGTCTCTCCGTTTGCGTCGTCGGTCGGATGCGCGGCTTGCCACGCCGCCGCGGGCGGAGGATATGGCGCCGGATGCTGTGGCGGCGGGGAGGACGGCACCCGCGCTGCGCATTGCCTCGTTCCAGGCTTTTCGTTGAGTGGCTGTGCTCATGATGACTATCGTATGCTCTTCTCTAGTATCAGAGAGCAGAGGTTGGTGAAGAAGGTGAAGGTTATTGGTTATTCGCTGTCGCTGTTCTTAGCTGTTATTGGATGTTGAAAGTACGATACGATAGTTGATAGTTGTTAGATACTACGCTACGGTGTGCGGCCGGCTGTGTGCTTTTTCATCTTTCATTTTTTTCACTTTCACAATGGGATTTGGCGATTGAATTCCTATTATTTGCCAAATAAAGGGGTTTAGCGACGTTGGTACTTACTCCTACATACGGCAGTTTTGTATTGTACATAGGAATGGCGGGAAAGATGAATATCAAGAGCCTATGTACAGCTATGTACTATAGAGGAGGTGGAGCGCGGCTAGCGAGCGAGGTAGGTAGGTATCGTAGATCGTAGCCTGAAGTCATTCCTTCCTAGTCCTAGATCATAATCTATCATAATCATAGCGAGAGGTGAGAGGTTCAACATCGTGCCAATCATCATAACAGGAGATCGGTGGAGGTCACATTCTTGTGGATCGCGAACATCGTTATTCTCTGGAGCTGCTCTTTTATTTGGTCTTCTGCTGAGCAACGAAACATTGAAAGATATGGACGAGCATGAAGTCGCTCGCATGATTGAGAGGGGAGAGATCGATGAGGAAAATATTATATTTACCGTCTCCGAGGACATCGATATACCCCCTGGTGCCGATCTATCATCGGCCCTAAATGATGCCACATTCCTGTCCAAACGTCTCATAAAATTGAAGCAAGCTCATCTACGATTCAGCCTCCTCTCCAAAGTGAGCTACAATTCTGGTCTTGATTTCGAGCGCCATTACCAGGAACTCTATCAAGATATTATGACACATTATGACGTGTGGTTTGACAAGCTCTTTAATGTCGATAATTCAAATCCTTTGCGAGCGGAGTTTGCGACGGGCATACTTGGTACGCTCTGCACCATCTTACGCCAGAGGGGGGATCTTGAGAAATGCATGGAAGTGATGCCAACGTACATGGCAGTGTTGGAGAGATATCAGCAAATGACAGAGGGGTGTGGACGTGAAGATAGATCACATGTTGTGAGGGTCTCACCTTTAGGGCAAATCTTATCAGAATGTACTGCGGTGTCCAGTATCCCGATCAGGAGATGGCAGTGCAAGCGTTTCGTGATGTTGTTGCGTATGAAAAGAAAGAGAAGGCATTGGGCCGGTATGACCTCGACGGTGAGGCGCCGGATATATGGATGGAATAATGATGATGTTCGTGGGCCATGATCGTTTTGATGAAGTGTCAGATGATGATATTTTCAAGGCGCTGTCCTTTATGGATAAAGACAGGGAAAGAAGTGGCCCTTCCCTAGCTTTGCGTAAATGTGGCTGTTGCGAGAAAGAGGAGACCATGCATGGCGATTTTAAGAAATGCTCTCGTTGTCATGAGCAGCCTTACTGTAACAAACAGGTGAGTTGTAGTTATTCGTTGTTGCCAGTATTTTATGTAGCGTGGGCAAATGCTAAATGTTGCAGACATATTTCTTTGTTCTCATTTTTTGTAGTGCCAATTGAAAGATTGGAAAGTGCACAAATCTTTATGCGGCAAGAATAACACTACAAATGTGGATTCTGACTTTCTAATCTACATTATTACTAAGCAGCTCGTAAGCAATCACAGTAAGACTGTCTTTGTTCGAACGAGAATCCCCTTGACAGAGTTGCAAAAGAATGATGCAACAGCAGGACTTGTCAAAAAGTTAAAGGAATGGTTCACAGGAGAGTTTTCTCGATTTAACTCTATGAGTTCAATATCTGACGCTTCAAATGATCCATCCTTCTTGTCAGCTCTTGCAGAGTTTTTTGCAAAGCAGCCTGGATATAAGGAGGTTTGGGGGGAGTTGTGTATAGGATACAAAGAGGAGCTGGAAATACAGAGGAACACGAGACAACAGACAAAGACTCTATCTGTTTCCGACGATGCTATCCGTGACCTTATGTCTGATGTAGCACGCACGATGGTCATGCGGATTGGTCTCGTTATGGCAGATGGTAATACAACTGAAATGCTTGATTCAAACAAGCATAACAGACTCATCGATGAGCTTGTTCGACTCGTGAAAGAATTTGTTGTTGAACATCGTGAGTACGACTCATATGCTGGTCTAAAAAATCTAGGAAGTAATGAGGAATTCAAAGCTCAAATGGTTACTGTTCTTAGTACCGTGATGGGCATTGAAGACAATGCGTGATGAGGAACAAAAATTACAACAAGCCCCTCAGTACATGATACATATGTTACAAATGGTAGCAAAGACAAGGCTTGGTATATTATGTGTTCTGGGTACTCAGCATATTAGCACCTCATCTGAAACTGCTATCTACCCTAGCCGCAGCTTTCGTGCAGCCCATAGGTCGCACCACAGCATCAATCAATAAAACGGGTATTAACGCTGGGGCGCGTTAAGCATTACTAGCGGCTCCAGATAGTCCATTCAATAAATAATAAAGACGAGGAAGGCAATTTTACCGAATACAAAAACACGATCCAAACCACACATACAACATCATGATGCCACTCATTATCAAGAATCTTCTCCACTCACTTGCACAGAAAGCCATGGAGTGATTTTTTTCAACTGAAATGTTCCGTTTTCGCAGGATGTATTGATCTTGACAGTACAGTGCAATCAATTTGCATTATGCCAAGTTTCACGTCATAGCACAA
The DNA here is from genome assembly GCA_037356235.1 of Bacterosira constricta. Classification (NCBI taxonomy): domain Eukaryota; phylum Bacillariophyta; class Thalassiosirophyceae; order Thalassiosirales; family Thalassiosiraceae; genus Bacterosira; species Bacterosira constricta. The sequence goes on from JAZGVS010000488.1 coordinate 4,009, forward strand.
TTTTCATGCATTGATCGTTCACTTGTTGGTCAACCGTTCTCATCAGCACGAAAGTATGGATCCGATTATTGACGACAACGATTCTCTCAACGAAAGTAGGATTATTTTTGCTCGACTAATATCTTTGGGCTATGACGAGGCACATGCCACTGCGATTGCCTCTACTCAAAGAATGCTCATCGACGGAACCTCACAGCTAATTCAATACAAGCAGAGACCCCCCAAAGAAAATGAAAGGTTTGGTGTTGCTGTATTTGGGGGCCCTAACCCTGAGGAGATTCTTTTGCATGATGATATACTATTGCCGCGGTGGGAAAAGTTTGCTGACGCTCTGTCTTCTGCTGCTTCTAGCGAGCATGGATACATACGTCTCTTGTTAAAACGAGTACAGCTAGGAGAAGTTGTATCTGACATGTTACTTCGCTCGTTCAAAACAGCGCCCCTAAGGAATTTGGCATTAGGGTATAATGATCTTGGAAGAGATGGCATGCAATTTGTAGTCAGAGTTCTCAAGACAAACGCTACTTTGGAAGTTTTGGATATCGATAATAATCCTATTGAATCTAAAGATGATACAATCTCTCTTGTTGAGAACGTGATCAACCACCCCAGAATCCATACACTCTTCTTGCATAATTGTGGTATAGGCTTGAATGATGATGTAATGACAGCTATTGTTCCATCACTAAACAGCTTGATACACGTGTCCCTTGAAGGCAACTGCATTGGATCATATGGTGCAAAGCTGATCTCAGACTTCCTCGTAAACAATCCTGGCATCAAGGTATTGAATCTAAGTGAAAATTTGCTGAATTATGGAGATGCAACGATGTTTGCAATTTCCTTGAAGACGAATAACAAGTTGAACATGTTGCGCCTTGGCGGGAACCTCGTCACTCAACCTGGCATCAACGTGATGTATAAAGCAGTGTTCAACACATCCAGTCTCAATGCGCTCCACTACTCCAACCATACTTGCAAGTTGGACTTTGGTAAAGGCTATCCATGCTTTGACGGAATTAATCCCTTCAACGAACCGAAAATCAACAGAACCAAGAAGATGCTGCTTGCTCTAGTTCCGCATATTTCAGGTTACAAAAATAACACCTGCCTCGACAATGCTCCTATCAAAATCATGCCAAGAGTGTTAGCTCTTCTTGGAAAAGAGGGCCATTTAAGTGCAGCTTTTGGATTATACTCAGTATTTACATTACTTCGTGAGTGGAGCATGCCTTCGCTGTACACCTGTTGCATTGGTCCTGAACTGCGCAGGAGTGAGCGAAATAGGGAGAAGACGACCATGCAATTAATATGAAAGTGAATTCATTGCACATTAGTTCTACTGGGTTTATCGTTGTGTCTGATTTGTAGAGGTCTGTGTTCAAGTTCAAGTGACATATCCACATGATGTTGGTTGGTCTAAATAAAGCTGATAGTTTGGTGCAGTTTGGAGAGCTAAATGTTTCAACAGCTCAACTGTTGTAGTAACACAGTAGTTGTTATAATCTCCTCATTTGCACCGTCAGAATAGATGCTAGCCCTCTCGTATCTTGTCAATACCATATTTTGTGAACAAGCAGTTCATTGACTTATCTTGTATGACTGCGGTGTAGTCCAAAAAAGTTGCAATGGCAATTTTTGCTTCCACTCTTAATCATTGGAGCAAGTGAAAGAAAGTCTCGAAGACATCTGCATCGGATTATAAGTAGTGATCTAACTTCAGAACTAACTGTATGTACAATACGCTCTCGCTCCACCGCATCCCGATGATGCGAGTTTGAACGGAAAAACCTCCCACGGTGCGTAGAGGATGTTGTATCTGCTCTCTTTGGTACCCAGATCCGAAAGAATAGTGTGGTGGGTGTACGATACATACTTTTCTGCTTTCTCATAAGAAAGTCAGGCATCCCTACTCCCTCCCTGACGGCTCTACCTAGAGATGGCAAGGGCAAGGCAATTCTAGGTTGTGTATGAATCTAGTACCGAATTGCAAAAAATGATTATCATCGCACAAATCAAATCTACTTCGCTTGCTTGCTCCGAAAGCCAAGAGGGAATTTTTTCAACAGAAATGTTTCGTCTTCGCAATATTCAGATGTATTGATCTTGACAGTACAATCAATAATTTACATCATGCCAGGTTTCACTTTGCGCAAACTTTGTGGCACAGCAACTCTCAGTCGTTAATTGTTCACCTCTTGATGGATCGTTCTCATCAGCAGCGAATATGGATCCGATCAACGACAACAACGATTCGATTATTTTTGCTAAACTGATATCTTTGGGCTATGACGAGGCACATGCTACTGCAATTGCGTTGGCTCAAAGAATGCTCATCGATGAAACCTCACAGCTAATTCGATACAAGCAGAGACCCCCCGCGGAAGAAAGTGAATGGATTGGTGTTGCTCCGTTTGAGGGAGGCGATCTTGCTGCGCTGCTTTTACACGATGATATACTGTCGCCGTGGTGGGAAAAGTTTGCTGCGGCACTGTCTTCTGATGCTTCTAGCGAGCATGGATACATACGTCTTGCGTTTCAGAACCTGCAGCTAGGAAAAGTGGTATTAGATATGCTGCTTCGATCTTTTGCAACAGCGCCCCTAAGGAATTTGGCATTGAGGAATAATGGCCTTGGAAGAGATGGCATGCAATTTGTAGTCAGAGTTCTCAAGACAAACGCCACTTTGGAAGTTTTACAGATTGATGAGAATACTATTGAATCTGAAGATGATACAATCTCTCTTGTTGAGAACGTGATCAGCCACCCTAGAATCCATACACTCTTCTTGGATAAATGTGGTATAGGCTTGAATGATACAATAATGGTAGCGGTTGTGCCAGCACTAAAAAGCTTGCTACACGTGTCCATTGAAGGAAACTGTATCGGATCATATGGTGCAAAGCTGATCTCAGACTTCCTCACAAATAATCCTGGCATCAAGGTATTGAATCTAAGTGAAAATTTGCTGAACGATAAAGATGCAACGATGTTTGCAATTTCCTTGAAGACGAATACAAGCTTGGGATTGCTGCATCTCGCTGGCAATCGCTTTACCAAATCCGGCATCGACGCGCTAGATAAGGCAGTGTTCAACACATCCAGTCTCAATGCAATTCATGACTCTAACTGCACTTGTCTCTTGGACTTTGGANGCTAGATAAGGCAGTGTTCAACACATCCAGTCTCAATGCACTTCATGAATCTAACCACACTTGTCTCTTGGACTTTGGTGAAGATCATCAACCGGAGATCAATCGTTTTGTTGATCATAAAAAGAACAGGGACACAAAATTGTTGAGTGCTCTAGTACACAGTCCAAGCTATACCAATATCTTCCTCCTCGATAATGTCCCTCTCAAGGTGATGCCAAGAGTTCTGGCATTCCTTCAAAACAAGGCTATTGCAAATTCCCTAAATGCATTATTTCAGGTTATGCGTGAGTGGAACATTCCTCTGTTGTACATTTGTTGTATTGGTCCTGAACTGCGCAGGAGTGAGCGAATTAGGGAGAATATGGTCATGCAATTAATGGGGAGGTGAATGCACGTGCATGGTATAGGGCCTTCGTTGTGGTGGGTAGTAGACTGTTTTGTGTTCAAGAGAAAGTAAATTCAACAGCTTCACTGTTTGACTGTCAAAGTAAAACTTTCGTTACTTGGTACATCTCCTATGCTCGTTGTGAAAAAGAGTATTTGTCAGAGACAAAAATAAATTGGGGGGTTATTCGTTAGCATGATGTACACAGATATATTCAGGACCCTGCTGAAGACCCTATCCCCTGAAAACGTAGCAATATTGGAGTAGCGCTGCTCAGAACATTATCATTGACAGGGATGAGGCCGACACATCTATCAAAGCATACTAGCCTACGCTCTGACTTTCACCCACAGTGATCACATCACAGAATGGTAGCATGTTCCTCTCTAAAAAGTCTTCCAACGGTTAGCACGCGACTCTGCCTTCTCTGCCTCAATCCTCGCCAACTTATCCTTATCCGATTGTCCAACCAAACTATCCAACAACGAACCACCATCCTTCTCCGCAGCTCGAAGTGCATCTGCCTCCAACTTATCCGCTGACTTATCAACCTTCTCCCGGTTCCCCTTGGCTGTTGACAATATCTTCTTATTCACATTGTCTAATTCTCCAGACATATCAATGATTCTCGCGCCCTTGGAGGAATCATACGATGGTAATGAAAATTGATCAATCTCTGCAACGATAGTGCTGGAAGAGATAGCTGTTGAGAAATATTGGAACTGATCTTGTTGTTGTGGGATGTCAGTGGCAAATGCGGCTTGAGCGGAGAGGCCCAATCCGAGCAAGCATGCGGCTGCGGCTGTGGCGATATTAGTGTGTTTTTCCGCTTGCAGGGCCGTTGACGTTTTTGGTTGGTGTGACGATGACGGAACGAAGGCGAATGCTTCGTGGGCCAGGAGAGGGGCTAGGATTGCTGCTGTGAACTTCATTTTAGGTGGTAATTATTATTAGTATGCTTGCTGCGGTGTTATTTTTTGTGGTCGAATGTTGCGTGGAAGAAATCTATTAATTTGGCACAATCCCATCGTCATCGTCATCGTTCCGTCAGCTTTGTTGTTGCGTTGGCGTGACATCTCATGTTGTGATTTGTGATCTGGCACGCGCGTACGTGGTGGCGGGAAGTTGAGATTTGGCGGGTCAGGACGCGCCAGTTTTATGATATGATCCAACGCCAAGTAAAGATCCAACGCCAAATAAAATAAAAATAAAGCGCCAACGCAAGCCAACGACCAACGACCAACGACCAACACCTCGCCTATCTACCCAACACCGCAACAGACCAACACCAACGCAACCTCCAACAACAACATCAAAATCAAACATCAACCCCATCCACTCCAATCCCTCAAATCACAGCCCCGAACGCAACCTCTGCCCAAAACTAACCCAACCAACCATCATCCGAAAACAACGCAACAACGAGAATGGCGAATGAAACAACAACAGCAGAAAATGTCCTCCTCTACATCCCAAACCTCATCGGCTACCTCCGTGTAGTGCTCACAATAACAAGCATCACTCTCATGATATGCTTCCCCTCCTACTGGGAAATCGCCATCATCTGCTACGTGGCATCATTTGTAGGGGATATGTTTGATGGTATGGCGGCGAGGAAATTCAACCAATGCAGTACGTTTGGAGGGCTGCTTGATATGGTTACTGATAGATGCTCTACTGCTGGGTTGCTTTGTGTTTTGTCGAGAGAGTATGCTGATGAACCGACGTTTGTTTTGGTGAGTATTTAAGTTTGTGCTGACTATTATTGCAGTATTTCTTGGGTAGTCCAATGTGCTTGCTGTTGAGTGTATTTGTTCTCAACTTGTTTCATCATTTACTTTTCACTTTGGCATTCTTTCACCTATATTTTTTTCAATATCAGCTCTTCATAATGCTTATAATTCTGGATATCTCCAGCCATTGGTGTCAAATGTACTCAACAATATCACTGCAACAACATCATAAATCCGCCGACGGCAATAAGGGACGATTCTTCCTCGTTCGATGGTACTATTTGTCATATCCCTTCTTTGGATATTGCTGCGTCGGGGCTGAATTCACCTATGTGGCACTGTACGTTCTTGCGAGGGTCAATAACTCCTTGGATACTAGTGGATATGAAACAATCAAAACTTTCGTGGAGTACTTTTTGATGGCATCTGTTCCTGCATGTGCTGTGAAGCAAGTTGTGAATGTTAGTCAACTTTGTTCTTCATGTTATGCGGTTGCAAAACATGATGCCAAGGAGAAAAATAAATAGAATGAGCTCGTGTGGGTTCGTATGCAAGCACAGGAGACATCCGTTAGTGGAGTATTCATATTATTCCCATCACAAAAGATGGTGGATTAAATTTAAGTTACTTTATACTCTCATCATTCTGTACAACCCATATCATATATTATATATCAGTATACAGCAAACTCGATATCCAAAGCCATCTCGCATATACAATTGTGGCTCGAATCGAGGAAACTCATATTACCTCCTCTACACTTCAAACTCGATACCCAAAGCCTTTTCGCATGCCTCCCATACCAGCTTCTGCTGTTGAGCGTCGCACGTCGTCTTGTCCGTCCCACCAATCCAGCCAGTTTTTTGCCTCTCTCCACCTGCCACAACCTTGATAGGCTTACCTGTCATCTTTTTCTCAGGCGCATACAAATCTCCCGACACGGCTTCGGGGCTGAAGCAAGCCATTGCAGCACTGAGACTCCCGTCACTAGCTGACTGCTTTGGAATCTTGGAGACCAGAAAACCACCCATCATGTGTTTTGTGTTTTGGAGTGCGGTGACGGAGTATCCTGGCTCAGCACATATCGATTTGATCTTGGGGTTAGATTCTGCGAGTTTGTGATGCAGCGCCATTGCAAATGCCGAATTTGCCAATTTGGTCTGCCCATATCGAGCCCAAGGACCATCTTTGCCAAGTACCATCTGTGACAACAACGATGCATCATTCCCTCCCAAAGTTCCAGTATCACACTTTTCAAAGTATTTAGCCTCCAACGTCTTTGGAAATTCTCTTGCACTGGATGAATGAGAAACGATACGTGCCTCGCCTCTCTTGTCGGCAGCATCTTTCACGGATGGATACACCAATGATGTGAGCAAAAAGTGACTTAGTTGATTGGTCTGCATCTGAACCTCAAATCCATCTTGCGTACGATTATCATCTTGGGCCATGATCCCAGCGTTGAGACACAAGACGTCCAGACCATCGAACGATTTCACTTCTTGGTTGACCTGCTCGGCTGCCTTCTTGACGCTTTCGAATGACATGAGATCACAATCGATAGTTTTGATCACCGTCTCCGTATTACCACCACCATCGCCGATGTACTTTTGAAGATCCGTCACGCTCTTTTCGGACCGTTCCGATTTGCGATTTAATAGGAGCACGAGCGCGGCATTCTTGACAATGGCGCAGCGTGCCAATGCGTGGCCAAGGCCGGTGGTTGTGCCTGTGATTACGACCGTCTTTTCGGCGAGGGATGGCAGTAGCTCTTCATTCTCCATGTAGGAGTTGAAGAGATCTTCGGAGAGTTCGCTCATTGTTTCTTCGTGTTATTGGATGATTCTGATGGATTATGATTTATTCTGATTCTTCTTTTCTTTTTGGATTTTGGATGTGGGGAGTGAGCGGGAATTTTGTGTGTTGCCATTTTTTTTATTTTGGGCGTCTTGTTGCGTTCCAGTTTGCTTCTTTTTGCTTCTCAAGCAATCTCAAGAGATCTTTTTGGATCTTTTGGATCTTCAGTCACGTGAGCACACTGCACGTCACGCTGGACACTCCGTCCAATTTCCATCGCACTGCGCGCAACATCATGATTTCCAAATGGAATCTGAGATCCGAAATCGACCATCGGCACTCGCCACTATTTATTAACCGACCACACGCTTACTACTGAAACCGCTACCGGATAAAACAATCCGTGCCTTCCAACCCTCCTAGAAGTATCCGCCATAGCTGCCGCCCCTACACGATGAGATCAATCGCCGCCACCTTTTTCGTCAACACAATCTTGTCTCTGTCGTTGTTGCAGCACTCTCTCGCCGCAGTGATCGATCTAACCGATTCCACCTTTGAACATCAAACTCAATCTTCAACGGGACAAACGACAGGGAAATGGCTTGTCAAGTTTTACGCGCCTTGGTGTGGTCATTGTAAGACATTGGCGCCCATCTGGTGAGTTTAATATTGATGGAAACACTATCTTCAAATAGTACATAGTACGAAAGCGAACAATTCGATTTCTTTTTTCATCTCAATCTCATTAAACCTGCATAAAAATCGATTCGCCTCAACAAATCTCTTTTCCACAGGAAGGATCTCGATCAACGGCTACAAGAAGAGAACGCCCAAGATGGCATCGTCATAGCCAAAGTAGACTGCACAAAAGAAACACAGGTGGCAAATCGCTTCCAAGTTCAGAGCTATCCCACCCTCAAATACTTTGCGGATCGAAAGATGTACAACTATAAGGGGGCACGAAATGCCGATGCGTTGTACGACTTTGTCACGGAGGGATACAAATCAGCCTTGCAGGATACTATCCCACCACCGCCTTCCGTGTTGGATGTGAAGATGAAGGAGGTCCGAATGAAATTTGACTCGTTGGCGCAGAATAATAAGCATTTGAAGTTTCTGTTGGAGGACTTTGATCATATCATCACTTTTAGAAAGAACGCGGCTGGTGCGTTGTTGGTCATGGGAGCATTTATTGGGTTCATGTTTGGTATCATTGTGTCTCTGCTTATGGGGATGGGAAGCACTGATACTAAGGCAAAGAAGAAAAAGAAGGATTGAGAAGAATCAATAATTGCCAACGAGTTCTATCTCTATTCAATCGTGCGTGGAATAGCAGTGATGTTTGATTGACTTGATTTGATTGGTATGCTATGAACAAGACGCAGGATGGTATTGGGTGGATTTTGAAGTGGTTGAGGGAGCAAATAAATTCATAGATAAGGTGGTCATTTACTCATTTTAGTTCAGCCATGGCTCACGCTGTTGGCTAGAGGAGATGATTGTGATTTGAGTAAATGAGGTTCCAGCATATAAATATTTCTTATTTAAAAAGAAGGGGGTAGCGCCCAACTAAACAAGGGGGCATTTCAGGGATGGTTAATGTGTGCAGAAACACAGGTGGTTGTGACATAGTACTAATGAGAATATCATGGAAGTAGTATCTAGAGAGACCATGCTGATGTATTACCAAATGGAGATGGGACAGTGCATGTTCATTTGTGTTGGTGGATGTGGCGTTGGCGCCAGGGAGAATGATGGGTACTGATTACCAATGTTTCACCAAGGGCAGATGTAGATTGGTTTTTCCAGTTTTATTTTGGTCAATATGTTGATGGTGTCTACCATGAGAGTATTTGTCTTGTGCGTGCTGTTGGTTGCTGTACAGTGACCGAGGACACCTAAGTTACTGTGATATTAACATATCAAAACACAAAATACTCTGCCAAAGTAAGGTTACATAATTGTAAGTTGGATCTATGTCGGCCCCACTAGATATCTTACATCTATCCACTTTTTTCTTGGGTGACTAGCCAAACAATGTTCCAGACGTGTTTTATATGTCAGGAAGGGTCAAATATTGACACAATAGTCACAGGTCTCAGGAGTAATCTTCCCGTGCTTCATCGTCATACCATATATATTTTGGCACCCTTGTTGAAAGCATTTCCCATGCAGACTCATCAAAGACTGTCCCAACCGGCCTACTTGCCATATGTTCCGGCCTGCCCTTTTGGTTCAGCTCGTCAAGCTCAAACAACTTCTGTGTCTCTTTGTTGCACTTCTTGTCCATATTAGTCTCATGACCTCGCCACAGTTTTTTCATCGTATTCTCTGTCATTCAAATACCGATACATAGTGGTATAATAAAAGTGCTCCCAAGGGCCTCGTTGGATCAGTTGCCCCAGTTTTACTTGATTGGTCCTCTTATATCACCCATTTCTGTAATGTAGTTCTCACAAGCGTGTCATCTGTTACTGTTAAATATACAGCGTGGACATTATGGACTGCCTTGAAGTCTGACGCTTTCACAATTGACTTCACAACATAATGTGGTGATTCCTCACGGTATCATAGAATCGTTTTGTAACTGAAATGGGATTGTAAAAATTCTGATTTGACGACCCAAATACTTAGCATCCAATTCAATGTCAAGGCTCCCAGATGTGGGCGCCATCTCAGTTTGGGAGAGAAGGAAGACTCGCCAAATGTGAATCCTGTACCATACACTATCAGCGAGCACTGTGATACCTTGCGATGCATTAATGTGCTGAAAGACAAAAATAGTGGCAGTGGCCATAAGTTTGTGTTATTGCTGGACCAGTTTCATGGCAGCTCCTTGTGATCATTGAACGAAGAAGCAAGGCCTCGTAAAGAAATTCTTTTTCGTGGTGTTATTGTGCTTCCAGCAAGAATATGTGGGCTATTAAAGGTCGCCGATACTCATCAATATCTGCGATCTTGAGAGAGCACGCTAGCGCAACTTCCGCCACCTCTTCCTATTCTATGAAGAGAGATCTCAGCAGCAGTTAGTCATTCTGCAGTTATTAATTTAGATATAGTATAGAAACGTCTACGGAGGCATACGCTTCGGCGCTAGGATGCATGTTACTTTTTCCTGTTCCTTTTTTCTTTGCCACAAAAGTAACAGGAACACAGGAAGTAACAGAGTTCTGCAGTAATTCCTTTCCTGTCGACAGG
>JAZGVS010000489.1:0-14266 GCA_037356235.1 Bacterosira constricta
ATGACTTAATCCCATTTCACCTGACTCACGAGTGACTGAATCACACATTCCAACAGCATTGTCCCCCCTTGTCAAAGCCGTCTACAACATTTTATGTAGCTGCTGCCATCACATGTGGTGGGTGCTCGTCTGCTGGCAGCAATGTGAGAAGAGAGTGGATCAAAACAAATTTAGGGTGGACTTACCTGGTCACCATCCTCCCATCCCTCATCTTACATCTCCGTGTTGTTGATGCTGGTTCCCACCACATCCCCACACTGATGTTGCCACTGTGCCTTGCTATTATGATGTGGATGACGGAAGTAAAGGAAAGGGGGAGACGGTCGGTAAGATAATAAATTGGGAGAAGGGCAATGAATAAAAAAATGATGACGGGCATACCGGAATTGCAAAGGCAAAGGAGCCAGAGGAATCCACAATGATGTTGCCACACTGTCACTCTGCAAATCGTTCTTGTTGCCCCCCTTCCCTATTGATGAGCAAGTGCATTACCAATTGCCATAAATGCTGTGGAAAAAGAAATGTTGTGAGATATTTGGGAGGGAGACAACAAATAATGACAAGACAACAATAATATTCTTTCTAGGACCCCCCCACCAGTCTGTTTGATTGTGGCAAATTTGCGTGCTGGAGGGTGTATTGTAGGGTCTGGTGGAGGGGGGGAGGAAAATAAGATATGGTGAGTAATCAGCAACAGCTTCAATTACACTGAGGAAAATGCGCCGATTTTTGCTGCTTATCTTTTATTATATCTGTCAATGATATTCATGAAAATGGGGGGTAGGAGCAGCAGTGTATGATGGTGCCAAATTCAAAGATTGAAGGGTATATTGTTGGGTCCGGAAGTGGAAGTGAGGAAAAGTTACACGAGGAGCGGCATCAATTTAACTATAAAAACTTGACGATTTTGCAGGGTTACCTTTCAATTTATTCTGAGGTGGGGATGTTGGAAGGGAGATGGAGAGGGGGGGGGTTAAAAGGTGCTTAAATTGTCAATTTAATGGGTGCACTGTCTGGCCCGGAGGTGAAGGGAAGGAAAAGAGATAATAAATTAGTGAACCATCAATTACACTCAGAAACATCAAACATTCACGCCTGGGACAAAAACTTACTGAAAAAACGTGCCTGGCCACACAGCAAATATTGCTTGAGGACACTAACAATGCACGCATAGAGGACAATGGTGAGATGTGGAAGTCTGAACACTATCGTACTGATTTTAAAGGGGAGGGTGCATGAAGGCTATGGGGATTTTGATGTCGAAAATTCCCATGGTGGCTCGATGCGCCCCAGGTTGCTTGATCCATCGATCGTGGATTCATTTTGAGTTGTGAGCATGCCAGATCCGAGCGAATTGAAGCAATCTTTTGGATTGGCGGGACAACAACATACAACAGACAGCAGTGACAGTGGCGCAAGTAAATATGTTACGTCATGTGATGAGGTCAGGTCAAAAAGATGATGTCATATGATACAACAAAATCATCATCCCATCTGTGTCAAGGACTCCTGATTAAACTATATATATCTGCAAACTCAGCATCGTTGGAGACGAAGACGTCTATGCAGCAACAGGCCCAGAGGTTGAAGTGATATTGGCGGTGGTGGTGTTGAAACACTGCAAGATGCCTATATCAAGAAGACACCTCTTCCACGTGTAACTTCCACTATCCAAGCACAGGCCCACTCTACCCACATACAACCACATGTAGGCCCTAGACATACGTACTTGTCACAAATCATAAGCCACATCAGCCCCCAGGTCATATGTCACATCAGACCAAGTCACATCACTTTGGAGACTCCGATCCCATCAAAGGACCGCAATTCAATCCCAGTAAGATGTTCCTCACATATGCGGAGAATCACTGAATATACGCACGCATTCAAACAACTTGCAAACACAATCATGATAGACTCATAATTTATACGAGCTCATTGTTAGCTAGTCATTCATCTCTAGTAGAATATACTCGACACAGCGAACATCACCTAGCATACTACAACATTCTCTAATGGGAAGTTTTTAGAATCATTGTGGAATATCAAGACCAGAAAGACAAGAAGATACAAAGGTTGAAAAGGGCTGGTTTTTGGAGTGGTTTTTAGGCACTACATTTTACTCTAGAGAGGACGTATTGGTTTAGGAGCAGATTTGTTGGCAAACTTTTTATATATTATCAAATCAATTAGATATGATGTAAGTGGACGGATATCGGTGCCACTTTTTTGCTGAAGGAGCTTAAGCGTGGTGGGTGGAAAGTTTCCTGCTAGGGACCGGTACGGCACAATGACAAAGTGGCGGTGAATGTTGCCTTCCGTGTGCAAGTAAAATTGTACACAATAGACTGGCGGACTTTCACTTCCTGGCGGGGGGTTGGGAAGCTTGGAACTGCCCCCCCGTGACATCTACTTACAGAGCTTGGTTGGTTTTGGTTCATCACCTTATCAGAACCCCCCTTTTCCATCGTTAAATAGCGAGCAAGGATGAGCTGCTGGAGCCTTTTGAGCAAAGCATAACCATTTTTTGCAATTATTTTCCTTTCCGTGTCCGCACTGCCNTTCAGGTGGTTATTACGCCCCGCGGTATTCATAACTATCGGCTGTTTCTGGAGCGAGTGTGGCGATGCCCCAGTGGGTACCAATCTTTTGAGCAGATTTGCAGAACCCACTCATATCATAGCTGATAGACAAAACAGAACCAAAAACCTAAACCTAAACCTAAACCTAAACCTTAGCGACTGTGTATACTCTCTACAAGGAGAACAGCTACAATAGAAGGAGATTTTTGGACTAATGAGAGATGACCCAGACTAATAATATGCCAGGCTCAAGCCTCGACCAATACAGCACAATCCAACCTCAAAGAAATAGAAGGGATTCTTAGTTTTACAAAATTATTAAGCCAACTAGGAAAACGATTCCGCATTCTCGCAACTGCACGCAAAGCTAACGAGATATTGTGAGGAAACCCATCACCGACAATTAGTCCCGTTCATAGTTTCCCAGGACCCCAAAAGGAAGAGGTAGATGTTTGAATAGTAGATCTTGCAATGATGTGGATAATACAAAATAATACATAATAAGCATCATAATTAAAAGCCATCGTATTACCAAAATTAACACAATGTAGCTGACACAAATCATAAATTTAATCCTCAATTACAGTAAATTGCTGAAGCCATGAATTGACCACTTCATATGTAAGGAACATGATGGCTGAATTAGGAACAACTTTCATCAAGTGCACGCCCATACCACCATAGAGTCCTATTATTATTTGAGCAAAGTATTAAAAGAGTGTGTGAGCTTATCATCCATGACTGAAAGATTACGCTCATTGAATAATGCATTTTTCAAGCAGTACATACCTTTTCTTCCCTCCTCCTTGGCAACAACACCAATAGTTTGCCACATACCCTTATACTTAAAGACACCATTACGAGCCTGCTCTCGCATACGAGTTCGTGCCACCTCATGTGGGTACGTAATAATAGCAGCCGTACCCTTCGCAAGTGCCGCCGAGAAGAAGTAAACAAGCTTGGGAAGCTGATCCGTAGGTTGCAAACCCTGCTCTTCCCTCCTCAAATTTTGCTTTGCAATAATTTTGGTTTTGATCTGTTCATATATCATGAACTGCGTAGCGCCCTCAAGACATCCCCAGTAACTGGCGGATATACCCTTGTAGAATCCCCCAACGCCTTCTTGTTTGAATATTGATCGTATGGCATCACGGTATCCAGTGTACATTTGTTGACCGGCTGAGCTGTCTGCCATGAGTTGCATACGTGTCTTGACTACCCAAATTGGATTGGTGAGGGTGTTTCCAGAGACGCCGGCTGCTAATCCTGACACGAGAGCATTTGGGATACCACCTTCTTTTACTCCCACGGATCCAAGCCAGCTTTTTGTCTTTTCATACGAATAGAAGTAGACTGATCTCGATGGAATAATACCCACGAGTGTTGGTCGCATGCCCTTCCAGAATCCAGCAATGCCATCCCGTTCGAAAATCTTTTTAGCAATTGCCACTGGATGTCCACTCGCTGATGAGAGTTCACCTACTGCTGCCGAAGATGATTGTAGCTGTGTCTTGATAACCTCGAGAGGATTCGTGATGCAGGATGCAAGTGTGCCCGCAGCTCCGCCGGAGAAGAGGTTGAATAGTTGCATTCGTGAGGCGGTCATGGTACGCTCGGCAACGACGGTGGATCCACCTCGGCAGCTTGATTTGCCTCCTCTTAAGATGCTGGTGCTGCTGGCGCCTCCAAGTGGAATATCTAGTGGAGAGAACACCTTCGGTGATGGGGCACTGTTGATGTTGCATCTTTTGGATTGAGTGGGGTAACATAGATCGACGGGTACTAGGAATCGTGCCCATGAGGACGCGACCGACGCGATTAACAGGAACAGTACGGGTTGTGTTTTAGCCATCATGTTGTATTGATAATGAACGATTAAAATATGAACTACAATATCTACTGCGGGATGCTATGTATGACAATGTCAGCGAAGAAATTGTGTGGAGGTTGGATTGTATGTCGGCGCGGCGGCTCGGCTTCGCTCCTTCGATCATGAGATGGGTGGCCACAATTTTTCTGGCGCGCTGCGAGAAATCAGAAATCCATCACCACCATGTAAAACTGCCAAGAGGAGTACCGCGAGTTGTCATACCCGGGTAGGACAAATGTTCACGCTCTAGCCTGAAATTAAGGGTACGATATGTAGAACAACTTGCATATTTTTACTAGTATCGTAATACTGAAGGGGATAAAACTAGAACAATTATTCATACTAGACTGGGCCGTGATGGGGGTAGGATTAGCCGAGTAGGGTAGGACAACTCTATGATATGGTACCGTGCGTACCTACCTACCTATGTTACCTAGCTATTTTTGTAGATATTATTGTATGTAGACTTACAATACACGGCACTGCCACATCCACACAGATGATGTAATACGTACCCTGTGATGTTTTTATGGAATGTCAGTCCGTCGGCATTCGGCATTCGGCATTCGGCATACAATAGCCAGAAAACAGAACCATCACAACACCACATCTGAATCTGAAACTGAAACAACATCGCAGCGCCCGATCGCAGCATTCATAGCATCATCATCTTCTATCCGCGGAACAGCAACGCAACCAAACAGCAACTCGAGATAGCAATGAGATAGCAGCACTGCTAGAGAAAGACGGCTGCATTATTATCACAACTCAACTCACCGACCTAATGCGATTGCACACCATACTAAGCAGTGTTTTCATCACAGGAAAGTTCATGGGTGGCAATGCCTTCCTTTGTTCTTTTCCCAGAAGGCGAGCATATTATGCCAATACCATCAATTTACTGGCACGACATGATATTATGTTTCGTACTTCTGAGGTGCGCCATTGTGAACGAAATAAATTCATGAACATCAGAAACTCTTTCTGTTATACAAGAAGGTATCATGCGCATACCAACACTTGCCTTTCAGGAATAAATAAAGATGCTTTGGAGGACTCATCAACAATAGTTGACGATGGACAATTTAACAAAAATGGAGATGATGCGAGGGAGGCTAGGAAGAAAGGACTGCATTATCAGTTAAGCGAATTGGGGGTTGATGCAGATTTATTGGCGGATGCGGCGTTTCGTTCTGTTACAACGACAGGTGACTATAATATTATATGATACATTGTGTGTTGCAATATCAATATGGCCTACTTTCTTATCCTTGATACCATCCTATTATACACAACAACTTACAAAGATGGATTCGATCCGAGATTTGGAAAGAGCGCCATCAAAGCATACCGATCCTACATTGATCCAAAACCCAGCAAAATGGAAGCTGTCGCCCGAGAAAATGTAGAAGTAGCAGCGAATCGCTATGCACGACAAATTGATTTCCTATCAAAGCGACATCACAGCAGCGAAGCCAAATGGGTACGACACATTGCCACCTCCGAGCACCGACGCACATTTCCACTTTTCTTAGTTCTCAACAATGTACGCAGCGCTGCAAATGTTGGATCAATATACAGGTCGGCGGATGCATGTGGATGTCTTGAAATTCTGACTACTGGTATTACTCCTCATCCGAATGGAAATGGTTCTGAGAAACTTGCCAAGTCCGCGTTGGGAGGTATTTCGTCTTGTCATTTTTTAACAACAAAGCAGGAAGAAAGGCCGAATTTGCTACTTGTTGGAATGGAAACAACTGAACTGAGCAAATGCTATACAGATGTTCAACATCCTGGTTCTAAATCGGCGTCAAATGGGGATGAAGATACAACCCAGGCCCCTGGTGTTGCATTATTCCTTGGAAATGAGGTCACTGGAGTTGATACGGAAATTATGCCTTTATTGGATCAAGTGGTAGAAATCCCCATGTACGGGAAGAAGAATAGCCTCAATGTTGCGGCTTGTGCACCAATTGTAATGTATGAAATCCTGCGACAGTGGGGAGTATCAGAATAGGACAATTATCTTGGTATTTCTATAACTGAATTCAATGCATAAGAATTATTGCCGATTTCTTTGGTATTATTGGCTGCCAATACCGTATGGACATGAAGGGCAATCCAACTCGGTCAATGCCCCTAGCATGAAGTCTGGCTATCCAGACATTACCATTTGATTACAATCTTTCTCGCTGAATTTCTTCTTGCCAATATTTTCTCCTGCTAGCGACCTTGCTGATGAATTCTTGCATCCTACCATTGCTCGCCTCGCACGAGCTTTGGGCAAAGTTGGATTGTTATCGTATACGCTCCCAGCGGAGGAGTCGCCATTTTTCAGACGCGCCATGTTTCTTGCATTGGAGCTATATGACTTCTCCTCCGCATGTGATGGATGGGGTCCATAACCCAAAACGAAGGCCGCGAGTAGTGAACCAGTTTTGAAAACATCTCTCCTATGGGACAGATTCGAAAACAGAGAGGCGCCGTCCATGATGCCATCTTCATGGTTATGGCTGTCATCAAGGGCACTGCGCATCCCAATCCCAGGAAAGGTGGCAATGTCCAATCTGTTTGGACTCAAAGATACAGGAGCGAAAGAAACCGCCGAAGGCGCCAGCAACAATGTCAGTATTGTAGCGGTTTTCATGGTTAGTTAGATCGCGGTCAGATGCAGGTTAGATTGGATATTGTGGATGCTGAAAAGGTGACGATATCTCAGCGATACATATCTAGCATGAAGCATCATGAATGAAGATGAATGATGAATGATAGAGTAGATCTGATTAGATGTTGAGGTTGAGGGTTGAGGGTTGAGGGTTGAGGGTTGAGGATTGAGGAGAGAGATGATGGTAGTCACGAATGAATGTGTGTATCGNATCTCATATCTAGCATGAAGCATCATGAATGAAGATGAATGATAGATTAGATCTGATTAGATGTTGAGGTTGAGGGTAGGGTTGAGGGTTGAGGGTTGAGGAGAGAGATGATGGTAGTCACGAATGAATGTGTGTATCGAGTCACGCGGTCGCCGTTTCCGCCATTTCCCATTACATTGTCAGTTGTTGTCAGTCCTCCAAAATTCGTCTCGCTTGCTCGTTGCTCGCCGTTGTTCTCCTCCTCCACCGAACTTGTCTCCGTGCCGCCCAATTTTATCAATCCGATCTCGCCACCAGTTCCGCAACACGGACATGAAATCTAAATAGTCAGTTGACACAACCCATTCCGACCGGAGTCGAGCTGAAACGATGTCTTCCAAATCCAAATCGGCAAAATCCAAATCAAAGCGCGCCGCTTCCTCCCCATCATCCGGCGGTAGCGCGTCCCGATCATCGGGATATCTTCTCACGTGCGACCCTCCCATGAAACAATTCATCATAAATTTAAACGACCAGAAAATCGCAGATAAGAAATTCATCATAGAAGACTTGGATGCGACACACCTGCTTATCAAAGGTGAAGTAAGAAATGAAATTAATAGGAAGGTGGAAGAATGGATGGATGAGGTAAGCCGTATTAGGCTGGCAGTGATTTTAGTTTGCATATGAACACTGTATTTGAATAATTCTATTACATCCTCCTTTTTCCATTGCAGAATGTCTTCTCGACGATCGAGAGGGTTGGTGAAAACTTGGACACATCATAGTATTGCATCATTGTAGAGTTAGATGCAAAGATCTAAACTGTTTATCGAAAGAGACAATCATGTGTCTTCACTGCAAATGCGAAATCGATGAAACTGTTCATGAAGAGTTACTCGGAAAATTGCTTGATTATTGAAAATGGGTACAATACACCGATGCGAGGATCAGATTCGTAGGTGAAAGGTATTCGTTTGGCGGAGATGATCATACGAAGATAAAAATGCACACGCAACAAGTAGTGGCAGCATTCCAGATTCCATAGGTGGTCTGAAATAAGCAATCCCATAATTTATCTGAACTTCTGAACAATTCCTAAAATGTTGGGATCTGAGACTGACCGACCCTACAGCATATCATCACATGCCTTATCATACTCTCCTAATGGTATTTGATTTCATGCTAAACACGTTGGTCATACAAATATTTCGCTCATTGTACCGCCGTCGAACTCAGAGGCTGGCTTTGAATATTGATCTTGAGGATGTGGTACACACGTAATAATAGAGAACCAAACTTGGATATGGATGTAGTTGGCTCTAGATACTTGAAACTTGATTTATTTCTCTTTGCTTGAATTACTTGAAGTATTGTAGTAGCACACTCAAGTCATCAATACATTGATCCTGGTTTCTCTTACTGTTAACATTGTGTCATAGTAATGGGGACTCTCACCTCCTCTCTTCTTGTTATATCTTTCAAAATACTAAGAATTTGTCCGAACATATTCAGATCACTCTAGAGGTAGACCAACAACTCTCTCTGTAATAGTATCTGATCCTCAGCACGGATGCTTTCCGAATCTTTTCAACACGATTCTACGAGGGGTGGTGAGGAGGAGGATGGTGAACTGAGGCTGGGCGGGTGATGTACAAGATGTAGGTAGATCTAACCTGATCTAACGCGGGTTTTTGATCTTTTGTTGGATACGCGAAAAGACCGTGTTAGCCACGCGCCCGCACTCCCGCCAAAAATGGATCTTATCAGCGATAGATTAACTTGATTCCTTCGTATCAATGTACAACAATGTATCGCCATAAAAACTGGGGCCAGATTCGTTCGTTGGCCTCAACATTCAGAACATACATAACCATCTTCTGCTCACTCCTCACTCCTCCCTATCTCCTCTCATAATATAATTTCGCAACCCTGCAATACATGCAATTGATGCAACAAAACAAAAGATATCTCATAAATATCTAGGCAGACAGGTGATATCATGGAAGGGCCAGGTGTCACAAACTATGAGGCAGGAAAGCCAGCTTATGGCTTCTCGACCGCAACGACTGAATTTGACGATGCTCTCATTTCCCAGGGCGTCGTTACATTCGAGCAAGCCATGATTGCCAAAGGAGCGTCGCCAATCGAGGCCCGTAGGCTGACCGAGTTAAATGAAACTGGTGGCAGTTGCATTCAGTCAGGTTTGACTAACAATGACGACAGTTCAAATATTCAACAACTAGGCGATGGGCACGACGTCGATTCTGATGCATCCAGCGATGATCACAATGACGAACAATTTATCAAAAAGTACCGACAAGCGAGAATCAGTGAAATGAAAAAAGGGAGAAAGCAAGAATACGGGGATGTTATACCAATTTCGCGACCGGACTGGAACCGTGAAGTAAACGAAGCAAGCCGGGATGGTCTTTGGGTAATTGTCAATCTAACTCGAAGCGCATCCTCTCCATCTATTGCACATGCTGAAATATGCGACAAAGTAGAAGAAGTGACAAGAGATTTGGCAGAAAAGATTGTGGACGTAAAATTTGTGTCAATACCTTCTAACTCCGCTGTTGAAAATTGGCCGGCTGAGAATTTACCCACACTGTTTTGCTACCGTTATGGGACGATGCAGCATCAACTTATTGGTATTGATTCATTGGGCGGAGCAGGAGTTAACAGTGGACGTATGGAATGGCGATTGGCTATTCTTGGAGTTTTAGAGACAGAGTTGCAGGAAGACCCGAGACCAGATAAAATGGAATACATTTCTAGTGGGGATAAAAGTGCCATGAGTAAACTTGCAACAGCAAGAGATTACGACAGCGATGATTATGATGGTATTGATTAACATTCATATTTTGGGAATAAGGAAAAGCATCAGAATGAGTAGACTTGCAACAAAGAGAGATTAAGACAATATTCATATGTTGGGAATGAGGGAAAGTGTCAAAATGAGTGGCATACCTGAGCTGGGCACATCCATAAAACGTACGGAGGCAAACATCCATAGAACGTACGGAGACACGATTCGTAAAGCAGAAATTATTTTGCCGAGTAAACCAGCCACCAAATGAGGAGTACATCCAATATTCTATATTACAGTGAAAGACAAACCTGGGAGCCTAGATTGCTGATCAAAACAATGGGTGTTACAAAACAAAAGTAAATTTGATGTGGCTAAACTGTACTAATTTATAACTGCCATGATAAACAAGGCAACAGCAAGATTGGGGTTTCTCTCCTCTAAATTAAGTATCTTGTACTATTGATTGACAAGAATGACCACTTCTTGCATTACTGTGTGATACAAATATCAGTTGATTCCGAAGCCTGGTGGCTGCAGGTTGCGTCAGGCCCATCTTATGGCGGTTGCCTTGACAATTCAATTACACAAACATAATGTCTGTGGGTTGAACAACAAACAATAGATTTATATCTGTAATGGTAGTACCTTTGGAATTAATTGGTGATATTAATAAAGAACTGCATTTTTTGAATTCCTGAGTGATACCGATAATAATTTCACTTGATTCACACGAAGCCTGGTGGCTGTGTCAGTTGCCTCAGTTACACTACTGGTTTGATTACTCCATAAGTCAACAACTTTCTTTAGAATAAAAATAGGTGATGTCAACAGAATTACACTTAAAACTAGTTCATTGAAGACGTGTGAATTGTACTTTTAATTGTTTTAGAATTGAAGTTTCTAGCTACATGTTAATGCAAAAATTAACCATTACTGCACAAAGAAGGCAGGAGAAACCTATTGGTACTAGCCTACCACCCTACAACCTCCTTGGACCATGGAAGAGCTAACCAATCAAGGCGAACTCGATTCCTAAAAGTCACTGTCACACAAAGTTTCTGTGTGTATCATTTCAAAGTCTGAACATTGCTGTTCAGAACAAAGAAATGGATTTACATCCACCAAGGCTTGCCCTCGGTACGGAAGTCTGTCTCTGACCAGGTGTTGAAAAGAATGGTTCCACTCTCATCTTCCTCAATGTGAGCAAGGGCAAGTGGAAGAGGGGCGGGTCCGCGGACGACGGCACCGGTAGGGGCGTACTGAAAGAGAGAGAGTTGAACACGTAATAATTTTGTTGGTCAGCCCGAGTTTGTCGTTCAAGAGAGATTCATCTGGTCAACAGCTAAAATACTTACTTGAGATCCATGGCATGGGCACATGAACTTGTTGTTGGCAGCAGACCATGGGACAACGCATCCCAAATGGGTGCACACGGCGTTAAGACCGTAGGTCTCAAGGGATCCATCATCCTTGATAATAAGG
The DNA here is from genome assembly GCA_037356235.1 of Bacterosira constricta. Taxonomy (NCBI): domain Eukaryota; phylum Bacillariophyta; class Thalassiosirophyceae; order Thalassiosirales; family Thalassiosiraceae; genus Bacterosira; species Bacterosira constricta. Next base: position 11,605 of record JAZGVS010000489.1, read on the forward strand.
TATGTGGCATCTCCCTTAAGACCCTGGGCAAGTGAGTGGTCACCAGCCTTCTTTGAGGCAATGTATTCCTTCATATTAAGTTCATTTCCAAGGGCATCCTTGGCGGGGGTTCCGCCATCTCCTCCTCCGGATCCTGGGGGAAGGAAGAAGAGAACGTATGGAACGGCAAGTCCACCGATAGTGACGGCGGCAGATCCCACGAGGATCAAGTTCATGAGGTTTCTGCGGTTCTGGTCGATGTAGAATTCACCATCGGCGGCGGACATGCTCACGGGAGCAACGGCAGAGGTGCGCTGATGGACAGTGACAGGAGCAGGGGCGAAAGCGGCAGAGGAGCCGATGACGGCAGCGGTGAGGACAGCGAAGAGATTCATGTTGGAAATATTTTGGGAGGAAATGCGATATCGACGAGAGGTAATTCTTGTGGCCCATGGTGCAAGCCCAAATCAAAGAGGGAACGAACGAACGAACGCCGAACACCAGCCGTCGCCACGACGACGAAAGGGCGATGTGAGTTACGCATGAAAAGATCGCCGTAGAATCATACCTATTCCATACGTAGACAGATTCTCAAACATCATCTGTTGGCGGAACAGTGACGTAGCAAACGATGGACAGACCTATCGTTGACTCGACTTCATTATGGAGGTGTCTTACTTGTAACATGTGTAACATAATATCATATTTATTGTACCAAAACAAACAAAAACTAAACACACTTTGCATATCTATTATACATGTGCACCTCGGTAAGGCCATTATTAGCATACAATGGATATCAAGAGAGAGTAAGTGCAATACTGATTACCTTCACAGTTGATTAGCTAAAACATGGGGGGATACAATGATATTTCGTTACTATGACTATGATGAGTGACGGGGGAGGTTTGCGTGTTATTGTGTTATCGTAATCACACTGTAATGCTACTTATATCTTTCTCTTTGTGTGATGCTAGTGTTCCTAGCTTAAAGTTTATGTGTATTTCTCCACGAACAAACAAGACCAAGTGGGGTGTAACTATCACAGGTAGAATTGACTGAGAAGCGGCGATGGAGACACATCATGGCTACAGCAAAAGACATGCCTGATTTTTATCTCATATTTGGCAGCACATGATGTTGCTTGTGTTACTGTCCATGCTTTTCATGCAACAAATAATACAAAACAACCAAATAATTCACCTTATATGTACCGCTTAGTCTCGAACCACACAATACTACACTTTCCATATCAATCTTATTTTGCTCGTGAAGATATGGGAGTCTCCCACCAGACGGTGTCAGGAGAGGTTTTCATAGAATTCCCATATTATACGACTACAAAGTCGTACATGTTCAATCTTGCGCTCCATGGTATCATGTGATGGTAATGTGGCGTGATTGTCTGAAGTTGATTTTGGCGGGATTAAAATGCACAACATCCGGCGTAGGAACAATTCATTTTGAAAATCTCTCTCGTCATCGTCACCGCCACAGGAAAAATAAGATTATTTGATCTGAAAGTGTAGCTGTAGTCTATGTGGACCTGGAATCTAGCAAGTTTGTTGTAGTGATTATAATATAATACATGAATATAATTCCAGCAGATTAGAAACACAGGAGAAAATCATGGATATCCACTTATCAGCAAGAACAGCATTTTTATTAGTTATTAGCTTTGGGACGATGATAAAATTTGACTTGACACTAAAATTAAATAAATAAAAGAGTTCCCTGAAATCACCTCATTCAGGTATTTGAGTCTTATTTTTGGTTTTTCTTTGTCTGATGGTGAAAGCATATGAATAGAATAACTACACCAAGGACTATTCTAGTAGTCTAGATAGGTTGTCATCCCAAACAAGGCACAAGAAGAGGGCGGCTTGACCACAGATTTGGACAAGAAATATTTGCTGTAAAATTATGCAGACTATTTTGGCCTCTGGCAGCCGCCAGATTTGGTCTGCTTTCGAATCAAGTTTGAAACCCCATGAACTCTCCTGTGACAAATGTCCAGAACACGGAACACTCTCTTTGCTCTTGGTACAGCATCCATGCCCTTACGTACTATATCTTGTAAAAGGAGAGCTTGTTGAAGTCAAACATTGGTTCGACTAATCTATCTTTTTGGTTGCTTTGATCGTCAATTGCGTTGATCTGCAGGATCACCTCAGGTGTATATTTCTACTGTAGTGCTACAATAGTGTAGCAGCTTGCAATAATGCGTAAATATGATGCCAACTCCCACCTCCCACACCATTTCCAACATTACAACGGGCTACTACCCGATAGGTTTCCATCCCAGCTCACACAGGAGTGGGGGGGGCTCAACCATGGATTTTCCCTTGCGCTTTTTGTTACAAATCGCGCTAAAACAATTTTGATCTCTGACAGCTGACAATTTTGAGCCAACTTTCCCCCTCTCGCCAGCGCCGAGTTATAGACTTGACTCATTTCTACTTAAAACGTCATATTCCTCACTTTGTGGACAATATGACGTTGTTTATGGTACAACTTAGATGCAATTTTTGAATGTGCTATGGAGGGGGAACTATCCCATTAGGTTGTCCATCGATCTCATTGATTTCATCAATCCCAAAGACCGATCGTACCTACCTTTTTCTACGATAGTGGAGCGTTTAGCTAGCTTTGTAGCCGCGAACGCGAGCCGCGAAACATCTCA
>JAZGVS010000490.1:0-14234 GCA_037356235.1 Bacterosira constricta
TTGTAGCCAGAGAGCTCAGCTTTTCACAGCTCCAATCTAGAGCATCTAACTCCAATTTGCAGCGATTCTAGATTAGTTACCACGAAGCTAGTAAAAAGTGGACGCCAGATGGCGTACATACCCGGAGTACTGTTAACCTTACAACAGGAGGGAGCATCACTGTGCAATAATATATACAACCCCATACAGCACCTTGTGCATTAAATGCTAGACCTTGTTACAAAAGGTGGCAGCCCAGTTTCCTTTTACAGAAAGCTAAGCATCCGAGAAGTTTCTGTCAGCAATGTGTTATATACCAGGTACCTTGGGCATTCAAGGCTAGACCTTCTTTCAGTTTCAAAATATGGGACACGTGCCTTACAGAGAGATGTATATTCAAGGCTAGACCTAGACCCAAGCAAACAGGTGGTATACTGGCGACCACATCACCACTGACCATATCATGCGGTTTAGGCATTCCCTGTAGATGTGATTTTGGGAGCTGCCCGTAATAACCAAGGCTCACTAACCACCAGTGGTACCAGTACCAGGTTTCCATACAACTCGCACGTTCCAGTATGTATAGTATGAAAGGTGTTTTGCAACACCTCTCAAGTAATCAAGATAAATACTTTGAAGACTTTTTACAATTTTCAATTGCTAGCAGTCGCCTTAGCATGCTTGTTCAACAATGTAGAGCTTTCAGATCGAAGCTCATCATTTTCTGCCATGAGCAGCTCATTCTTTTGTTTCAGTCTTATAATTTCCAACTCAAGATGTTGTATCTTTCACTCTGACGATGTGTAACTAAATAGCTCTGGCAAATGTCAGTACCTAACCAGGCGATAAATACTCCCAAGGCCATCATTGCTCACTTCATAATATCTTCCATCAGAATCACGACCGTCAATCTCTGTCTTGATCACAAGCTCAAGCATGTTGGGCATTAGCTTGCCATCCATCTTTACGAATGGCTGCACATCAAACTCTCCTCGGAAATAAAATGCACGGAGTTTGTGTCTCTGAATCTTGATTACAGATTCCTCACCATTTTTTGTGGAATTTACTCGTTGATTAATTTCGAGTGCCTCTTTAAGAGTTGGGTGAAGGTCGTTGCATTGCGTTCACGCTATCTATTGAAACTAATAAATACCATTGAGACCAATCGAGACCATTACCAAAAGCTAGTCACTAACTAATAACGGCCCCACTAAACCACTGCATTGATCATCACAATCATTGACATCATGCAGAATCGACAACAACAACAATCGTCGTCAGCGGCGCCATCGTCGCCGACTCCCCAACGGCAACGGCAACAGCAATGTTCTTGGAGCAAGGTGGTGCTAAATGAGGTTACTAATGGCAGCGATAATCCAACCGATAATCCAACCGCCGGTTCTCAGCAGCATCATCAGGCGGAGAATCCCAGCAGGATGAATCAGCAACAACAGCAGCAGCATGAATTAGAGCAGCAGTTGCACAATATGAATAATCAGCAGGACAATTCGAATGCCCATCAGCATCAACAACAACAGCAACAGCAACAAAATCCCCAATCAAAATTATCATCATCACTAAACACGACCAAATATTCCTACGAATGGGATCCTCAAAATGTAACTCGCTTCCTATCAATTCGAAACCAGCTTCTTTCCATTTTATTTCAAAATAACGACAATGTCACTTCCGCCACGAATAATACCGTCAACACGAACAATAGAAGCAATTTCAAAAGCGGTAAAGTGAATAACAAAGCTTCTGGTGTAGACTTTGTACGATCTCACAGCACACAGCTGCCGACTTCCCCCACTCGTCCAAAAGATGGTAAGCTTGCGTATGGGCGTGCTGCCAGCGTTGGTAGCGGACTTTTGAATGGCAATGGTCGATCGCAGTTGAAGCTTTCGCAGAAGGGGCAGCTGAAACAGCGTCAGCAGAGGGATCAGGTGTTTCGAAAACAGGAGCAGGTGAAGCCGTCGAGAGGGGTTAAAAAATCGGGGGGGGGGAATTCTCCACGAGTGTCACCTGTCAATGGCTCCAAGAAGAATGTCAACTCCAACAATGCCAATGCAGCCAACGAGAATAATGAATCAGCAACCAAATTGAATTCAGTGCTACCCATGACCGATAATTACTTCACCCACGCCATTCGATTTTTTCTCATGGATACTCCTCTGCCCTTGGTGGGAAGTCCTCCTTCCAAATTCACTCCTCCCACGGGTTGAAAGGGTTACAGCAATCGCACGAATGCCAGAGGGGGACAGAATAAATTGAAAGCTTCAGCAGAAGTGACGATATATCCGAGGGCTCCCCATTTGGAAAAGAGTGTCTACATTGTACCACGATATTATCTTGCGCAATGGGTGCGTTGGGCGCGTACCACGATTATTGGTGTGAGTGTTGATGATTGGTTTGGGCATTGGGAGAGGTTTGATGGACAGGTGGAGCAGAGTCAGGATCATGATGGTGATGATGGTGAACAGGAATAGGGGCAAAGACAGGGACATGGCGAGGAGTTGAGACAGAATGACAAAGGGCAACAACGCCAATTGAACAGCGAACCGCAGGGACAAGGACAGAATGGGCAGCCACATCACTATCAATGGGGACAACAACAACAATACCATCCATCCAACACTCCATCACAACCTCCATCACAACCTCAGTTATACGAAAACAACCAAGAGAAACAAACCAGAACGTACTCCCTCCTCCCCGAAGCGCTCAAGGCACTCGCCGCCCTCTCCATTCTATCGGATCAATATCACCTGGATGAAAAAACGGAGGAGGATTGGATTGCGTGGTTGGAGGAGTTGGGCGGGTGTTGGAATTGCTGGCTTGCCGAATGCCGATTGCTGTCGGATGGAGATGGGCAGGATTCGAATGGGGGACGGCAGCGTGGGCGAGGGACGAATGGGGACGAGAAGAAGAACGAGGAGCATGTGCAATGGGCGCCGACACCACAACGGATACATGTCCCATCGGCCCACCTACCATCGCAGTCGCAGTCACCTCCGTCACAGTCTGAGCCTCCGCAGCAGCAACAGCAACATCTGCCGTATCCCCACCACACGTTTCCCCCTGTCAAACTCCCCGGTCCCATTGATTCACGCATTCTATCCACCAGATCGAATCCATTGGTCATGCATCCTCATGTGGCATTGTCAATGAGGGGACTCACTTTGGATAACACGGAAGAAAGCGATGATTTTGATGCTGTATTGTCGCCCCAAGAAGAAGCCGACGAGCAAAATCTAGAAAGGTTCATCGACAGCCTATGGACACCCCGCGACAAATATGCCATTGCCCCCTCCGTGAACAGAAAGCTGGCAGTGTGCCCCGTCCCGTGTAGCTTTTACGAATTCTGCAGGTCAACGCACGGAGTCCGAACGGACGATGGAGACTTGAGCTATGCTCCTCCCCTTCCGTTCGTGGACGATGGCAAGACGAACGGCGGAGCGAACGGAACCAATGGCAGGAGCGGCTCGTCGAATTCGTGCTCGTTATTGTTCCATGATCAATGGGAGGCGAGCGATTCACCCGGCAGTCCCATCGTGCAGCGCAATGAACAATGGACGATTGAAAATGAACAACGCGAAACGTATCAAGGGTATCATCCGTACTACTTTCACGATACCAAGACCGAGAATAAAAAGCAGCAGCCCTTTCGGCCCATTGAGTTCCAACGGAGGATCGTCTCGGTGCCGCTCGAGAATGAGGAGAATGAGAAGTTTAGTGGAAATGGGTATTTGAACGCGGTGCAGAATACGACGACTAGTCCGTATTCCAAGTTGATGCGGGAGGCGTTGGCTTCGAAGAGGAGTAGTGATAATCTTGGTTTGAGTGTGGATACCTCGATGGATGGTGGGGCTGATGGTGATGGTGGTGGTGCCGTGGGGTATATGGTGGAGATGTTTCCGGTGGAGTTTCACTATGTTATTGTCGACAATGAAGCTGGCGCTGCGACTGCATCGAATACACCTTCCAGCCACAAAGCCAACCATTCCCACCAAGGGATAGCCCTAGCATCCCGCACGTCATCCGCTTACAATGTCCTGCGGGACATACAGCGTGCCGCGGCACCCCATCGTGCACATGCCTGTGTTCGACTTTGGAGGAGAAGTGTCTGTCACCATGCCACTCTGGGCGAGGGAGGAGATGGCTATGATTTGTTGGATGTGGAGGAGCTCGTGGCGGTTGCGAGCGCGCCTGTAAATAAGTCTGGTAGTCCGTCCAAGGGAGCGTCTCCAAAGTCGAAAAAGCAAATGCCGGTGACTTTGGAGAAATGGCTGGGGTTGGAACCACTGCTCCACTCTGCACAAAAGTCAAGTGGAAGTGACGTCGTGGAGCTATTGATTGAAGTACGAAGCAGTCCATCGTCAAAATGGGTTCGTGAGCCTTTGGAGTTGGAGAATCGATTGCAGGTGAGTATCTACTATTATTATTTATGAGAAATGAGAGAGCTACTCTTCAATTTCATTGACAATATATGCATCTCATTCTCTCTATTCCATCCATCTCGATAATGAATATATATATAGGTGGGCGACCATGTGGACGGTCAAGATTCGGCACGCAAATGGTACGAGGCCATTGTACGTGAAGTAACGGAAGATACTGTAAAAGTGCATTACTTTGGTTGGGGTAGTAAATGGGATGGCAAGTTGCCAAGGAGGAAGGGGACGAATTCCAAGGTATGTCGTGTTTTTAGACTCCTGTTGCGTTCAAGTTCTAAGCTCTTGGACTCACATTGCGTTGATTCATATGTGACTCACCATTCCTCTCCGTGCCTCTCTTAATAGCTATCTCCACCAATGCCACTCTGGACCAAAACAGCCAAATGGCGCTCTCAAATCGCAATAGGAGACGAGGTTGAAATACGCGAATCCACCTCCTTGAAACAACGGCCCAAATGGCATCGTGCCAAGGTATTGGCCGTAGGCAGTGAGCATGATATTCCCAGGGATTTGGAGGGTGGGGCCGAGCTGGAAGATTTACATGTGGACGAGAAGGGGAGGATGGTTCCATTGTTGTTGTTGGGTCGCAGGAGACAGGTTCTCGTGGAAGTTCCCCAGGAAATTCCCAACTTATCCGCCAATACTCCTCTAACGCCACCGAGAAGTACGAAGGACAGCAATAGCAGCGATGGGGACAGCGTCGTCATTCCTGCCGTCCAACCTCCATTCCGACGATGGGTAAACCTCTACAGCGAAGAAATATGCAAGGTCAACACGCACAAGACTGCGAACAAGAAACAATCGGATTCTCCCACAACCCTTAAATACACCATGGAATCGCAGCGACCAGTGGTGGAGGTCATGAAACCGTTCAATAACATTCACGGTTCGGGCTTTGTACGTGAATCACTGAGGGGAATACCGCCCGCGGCAGGGACTGTGGGGTTGCATAATTTGGGGAATTCATGCTTCATGAATAGTATATTGCAGTGCCTAACTCACATTAGGCCGATAACACAATATTTCCTCAAGGGTGATTACATTAAAGAAGTGAATAAGAACAATCCATTGGGGAGCGGTGGGAGGGTGGCAACTGCGTATTCATCTTTTCTGAATGATGTTTACTCGGGGGAGTATTCCATACTGGCACCGCGTCTGCTCAAACAGACGGTATCGTGCTTTGCACCCCAATTCAACAACACCTACCAGCACGACTCTCAGGAATTTTGTCAATATTTGATGGATGGATTACACGAGGACTTGAATCGTGTCAAATCCAAACCCTACGTGGAGCAAATGGAAGCATATGGCATGAAAGATGGCATGGCGGCGATGAAATCGTGGAAGAATCATCTGTTAAGACACGACAGCATATTTGTGGATTATACTCAAGGCATGCACAGGTCGCACTTGACGTGTCCTAGTTGCGGTAGGGAATCGATCAAGTTTGACGTGTACTCCTCCATATCATTACCGCTCGTACCCGCAAAGAATCGTTCCTCCATACCATTGAAGGATTGTCTTGATCAATTCGCGGCGGGAGAACAATTGGACGAACAGAACGCTTGGTATTGCTCCAATTGCAAAAAACACGTTTGTGCATTAAAGTTGATTACGCTGTGGAATACTCCGGATGTTATGGTGCTTCATTTGAAGCGATTTACCTTTGAGAAGTGCCCCGAGGTGAATGGTAGGATATTGCGGAGGAAGATTGAAGAGAAGGTTGATTTTCCGATTGATCGACTTGATTTGAGTTCGTATATTTTGGGCCCGATAGATCCGGATGCTCCGCCAGTTTACAAGGTGAGTCTGATTACAGTGCTAAGTAATTGATTGTTTGATCCATGTTGCAACACTCACCTATTTCAACTTGACATTATTAATCTGGCATTGAATCTCAGTTATTTGGAGTAAGCGAACACACGGGATCCACTGCCAACAGTGGCCACTACACGGCAACCGTGCGTAACTCGGAGGATGGGAATTGGTACCGCTACAATGACTCTAACGTTGGGACCACCTCGGGTGATGCAGCAATGACTGGCGGTGCATATCTCCTCTTTTACCAACGAGTGAAGGGCTCGTTACGATGGGCGGGTATGGAAAAGCAGATGATGGCGCAGGATAATGAAAATGGTTCGGATAATACACTGGTCGAAGAGGACTCTGATGGATTTCGTGAGGTTACAGGGAAAAAGAAGAAGAAGAAGCCTTGAACACGGTCAATGCAATAATGGCTAATTTACATAATATATGTACAGCTTAAAAATGGAAAGAAACGATGCCCGGGCTTGGCTTCAAAAATGCTACCCAAGTGTAGAAATATCCGAAGCCCTAGATGGTTCTGCCAGGAAACACCTCAAGCGAAGGTCACAGAAAAGAATAAGGTGGTGGGAGAGCTGCAATCGGGTCAACTTGGATGATACACACGCATCTTGGGTGCTCAATTAAGAATAGTTTCCACCAGCACAATGAATTATTATACAATGTCATATTTCTGGTTGTACACATAGCTCGAGAATCATGGCATCCAACTTAACCTCATCGGTGAGCTCTCACAATATAATTATCGTTACAATAGAGTTTACTTATTTCAAGACAAAATACTTTGACAATGATACTAATGCCACTTTTTACAATTTTCAATCCCTATCGGTCGACTTAGCACGCTTGTTCGACAAAGTAGAGCTTCCAGATCGAAGCTCATCATTTTCTGACACGAGCTGCTCATTTTTGTGTTTGAGTTGCCCAATTCTTTCATGAAGATTTGCATTTTCCAGCTCGAGATGTTGTATCTTTGACTCTGGCGATGTGTAACTAAACAGCTCTGGCAAATGTCAGTTCCTAACCAGGCGATAAATACTTTCAAGGTCATCATTGCTCACTTCATAATATTTCCCATCAGAATCGCGACCGACAATCTCAGTCTTGGTCACAAGCTCCAGTACGTTGGGCATTAGCTTGACATCCATCTTTGCAAATGGCTGTATATCAAACTCTCCTCGAAAGTAAAATGCACGGAGTTTGTGTCTCTGAATCTTGATTACAGATTCCTCACCATTTTTTGTGGAATTTACTCGTTGATTAATTTCGAGTGCCTCTTTAAGAGTTGGGTGAAGGTCGTTGCATTGCGTTCACGCTATCTATTGAAACTAATAAATACCATTGAGACCAATCGAGACCATTACCAAAAGCTAGTCACTAACTAATAACGGCCCCACTAAACCACTGCATTGATCATCACAATCATTGACATCATGCAGAATCGACAACAACAACAATCGTCGTCAGCGGCGCCATCGTCGCCGACTCCCCAACGGCAACGGCAACAGCAATGTTCTTGGAGCAAGGTGGTGCTAAATGAGGTTACTAATGGCAGCGATAATCCAACCGATAATCCAACCGCCGGTTCTCAGCAGCATCATCAGGCGGAGAATCCCAGCAGGATGAATCAGCAACAACAGCAGCAGCATGAATTAGAGCAGCAGTTGCACAATATGAATAATCAGCAGGACAATTCGAATGCCCATCAGCATCAACAACAACAGCAACAGCAACAAAATCCCCAATCAAAATTATCATCATCACTAAACACGACCAAATATTCCTACGAATGGGATCCTCAAAATGTAACTCGCTTCCTATCAATTCGAAACCAGCTTCTTTCCATTTTATTTCAAAATAACGACAATGTCACTTCCGCCACGAATAATACCGTCAACACGAACAATAGAAGCAATTTCAAAAGCGGTAAAGTGAATAACAAAGCTTCTGGTGTAGACTTTGTACGATCTCACAGCACACAGCTGCCGACTTCCCCCACTCGTCCAAAAGATGGTAAGCTTGCGTATGGGCGTGCTGCCAGCGTTGGTAGCGGACTTTTGAATGGCAATGGTCGATCGCAGTTGAAGCTTTCGCAGAAGGGGCAGCTGAAACAGCGTCAGCAGAGGGATCAGGTGTTTCGAAAACAGGAGCAGGTGAAGCCGTCGAGAGGGGTTAAAAAATCGGGGGGGGGGAATTCTCCACGAGTGTCACCTGTCAATGGCTCCAAGAAGAATGTCAACTCCAACAATGCCAATGCAGCCAACGAGAATAATGAATCAGCAACCAAATTGAATTCAGTGCTACCCATGACCGATAATTACTTCACCCACGCCATTCGATTTTTTCTCATGGATACTCCTCTGCCCTTGGTGGGAAGTCCTCCTTCCAAATTCACTCCTCCCACGGGTTGAAAGGGTTACAGCAATCGCACGAATGCCAGAGGGGGACAGAATAAATTGAAAGCTTCAGCAGAAGTGACGATATATCCGAGGGCTCCCCATTTGGAAAAGAGTGTCTACATTGTACCACGATATTATCTTGCGCAATGGGTGCGTTGGGCGCGTACCACGATTATTGGTGTGAGTGTTGATGATTGGTTTGGGCATTGGGAGAGGTTTGATGGACAGGTGGAGCAGAGTCAGGATCATGATGGTGATGATGGTGAACAGGAATAGGGGCAAAGACAGGGACATGGCGAGGAGTTGAGACAGAATGACAAAGGGCAACAACGCCAATTGAACAGCGAACCGCAGGGACAAGGACAGAATGGGCAGCCACATCACTATCAATGGGGACAACAACAACAATACCATCCATCCAACACTCCATCACAGCTTTGCTAACATGACCAATATACATCTATACGAAGGCCCATTCACTATTCAAAATGAACATTACAATGTTTGCATCTTCCAAAAGACTGGGTATGGTCAACTGTAGGTAAGTTCCAATGGTACATTGGATTGGTTCTCAAATCAGGGAAAGTCACAACATTATGTACCAGCATTATACCAATGATTCATTCCCATCATTATTGCAGCAATGATGAGAAAATATCCAGCATGGAGGTAGTATGAGGAACTTTGCGCTACCTAGCGTACATTTATACTATTGGATGAAAATTGATGCTAATGGCATGGATGGGGTATCTTTCGTTGAGTGCGCCCATTGCCCATGCTGAAGAATGTGAGTGGTTGCAGTAATCATTGTTGGTGGCAGCTCTTTTGGAATGGATAAAAGTGAGTTGATAAATGGTTTTCGTGACTTGTTCATTGTCTTCTTGTTTTTGCTATCCCAAGCTTGAGACGGTTCTGCCAACAAAAACCTCAAGGAAAGTGGGAGAGCTGCTAGCGAGTCAATACTGAATACACGCTGTTAACACATTCATATATCGTGAGGTTAATTAAGAATAGTTTCCAACAGCATGATGAATTACGAGATCATATTTCTGATTGTACACATAGCTCGAGAATCGTGGCATCCAACTTAATCTCATCAGTTATAGCTCTCACAATATAATTATCGTTACAATAGGTTTACTTACATTTCAAGACAAAATACTTTGGAATGATACTTGTGTGACTTTGTACAATTTTCAATCGCTGGCAGTTGACTTGGCATGTTTGTTCGACAATGTAGAGCTTCGAAGCTCATCATTAACTGCCACGAGCTACTTGAGATGCGCATTTTCTTGTTTCAGTTTCACATTTTCCAGCTCGAGATGCTGTATCTTTGATTCTGGTAATGGGTAACTAAACAGCTCTGGCAAATGGCAGTTCCTAATCAAGCGATAAATGCTCCCAAGGTCATCATTGTTCACTTCATAATATTTCCCATCAGAATTGCGACTGAGAATCTCAGTCTTGGTCACAAGCTCCAGCACGTTGGGCATTAGCTTAGCATCCATTTTTGTGAATGGCTGTACATCAAACTCTCCTCGAAAGTAAAATGCACGGAGTTTGTGTCTCTGTATCTTGGTAACCGATTCCTCACAATTTGTGGAATTTCCTTGTTGATTAATTTCAAGTGCCTCTTCAAGTGTTGGGTCCATGTCCAAGATTATTGATTGATGCTCACCAAGATTGCAAAGACGATGGTTGGATTGACACAGAGATTCCAAGCTCGATACATTGCATACTAATTGTTTGAGACTCAGAACCAACAGCCTACCTTGCTCTGTATCAATTAGATTTCGATGAAGTTCATTCAAAAAGCCAAACGATTTGAGCTTTGAATATTCTGAGATGGAGTCAACTACATTTTTGATGCACTCGAACTCGTCATCACGACAATCTATTTCCAACGACTCCAGTTTTGTGTCATCCCTCCCCAAAAAATGCGAGATGGAATCAAAGCCACGCCTTCCTGGACTCTGTCCATATAGTTTCAAATGGACTAAATTGGAGGAATGCTCAGCAGATAGTAAACTCTCTACTCCTTCCTCACAAATTTCGGTGGAACTAAGATCCAGGTTGTTAATTTGGACATGATTGAGTACCTCTGACATGAGCCTTGCTCCTTCATTACCTAATAAATTATTCTGAGAGACAGAGAGATTCTCCACCAGCGGTCTCGATTTCAAGAAGGAAAGAAGATGAGCAATACCAATCGGCTCGATGGTACGATTGTCTTCCAAATTTAGTTCCTCAAGTATACAATTGCTAGGTAACCACTCTCCCTCGAATATTGTGCGAACATTTTCTGCTGTGAAATGACAACAAGATAAATCGATTTGTTTCACAGTGTTGCTGCTTTGACGAATGGCCCGACCCATTTTCCGACAATTTTCATCCTCAAAAAGATTTTGGATGATCCCTTGTCTACAATTTTCTACACTTTCAAGCTGACCATCTTCATTGAATGTAACATCCTCAAATCCATGAGACCACCCATCACCATGTTCACACTTTTCTCTATGATACCTACGCCTTTCATCTTGATATATAAAATCGGAATATGAGGCTTCGGACGACTCATCATCGGACATGATGATGTTTCTGATCTGTTGAATTTATGGCTGATGTGTTCTGATGCTTTTGTCGGCGAAGATGCGATGGTCGTTGCGGGAGGTTGCGGGTTTCTTGTTGAAAGTTGGTTGAAAGAAGATTATTATTTTGTTTTTGTCTCTTTCGCTTTCGCCAGGAAAAGATCCAAATATGGCGATCGGATTCCTACATAAAAAAAAGATTTCAAATCGCTGAAAATGACTTCAGTAGGCTTGGCGCCTTGGCGCCAAAATAAGAACCACACAACACCAAAGATATTCTCGTATTGTAGATTCTCGCGCGCAATGGCAATGGCAAAATATTGGGCCAAATTGGGGACGCGCTTTTGGCTTTTGGGTTCTGGGTTCTGGTAGGTACTCGTTTGGCCTCTAGAGTGCTCGCTTCCGATCTGAATTTGCGAATAGCCACAGAAAAGCCCTCGCCCGGCAAAAATCCAACGACAATGACAACAATGAAGCAGAGGCGTGTTTCTCTAGATCTAGAGTCTAGAGTAATGACAACATTGAAGATGAAGCAGAGGCATCCTAATCAAACGACATGTGCTGCTCCTCGCCCTTCTTCCGATAGCGGCGATATCACCCTACCCCTCCATAAAAACAAGACACGCAATGACCACAAATCCATCTGGAGAAGAAAACTTGGAAAGAAATCCATATTACTTTTCGTGCTTCCTCTAGTAGTGCTGATCCGCTTGAGAAGCCAACAACAACAACCAGCATCGTCATCTGACATCTCGCGCTACGGCCCACGAACCAACACCACCAATAAATTCATATCACAATTCGAAAACGCACTGCTAAATGACATTGGGCACGCTTTTTTCATACCATTCATTTTTGAAAATGACAAGCTCCTCTGTCGTCGAAAACATGTAGCGCAATTATCACAATATCGATCTCGATTTTTTACGCAAATGGTTCGCAGGGGGGTTGCACTACGACACAATCAATCTAGCATCTTGAATGATGCAAATGTAAATGATGGACTGCCAATATTGCACATACCTTCCGATGACAACGGATGTAATGTAGCATTCCAAAGAGACGATTACAAATTCCCACGCCTATCATGGTCCGTCCTATCCTCTAAACACAACACATCCTGCAATGCTATTGGATTACCTTCCTATGAAACTTGGAAGTATTACAGTCATACTCACTTGCTACCAAACGATTGGGAATGGACATTTTCACAGAATGAGAATAAGTATCCATGGTGGATTAAATTGGATAAGGCAGTGTGGAGAGGATCCACTACTTATGAGGGAAGTCAGTATGCACAGAGTGAGCTTGGTGATACTCCTCGTGGAAGGTTGGTGAGACTGGGTATGGACCATCCACAATTGATGGATGTTGCTTTTCATAAGATTATTCAAAAGTTTCAAGGGCAGAGGGGGGAATTGAAGGGTCAGTTTCGGGTGACTGGGGCTATGAATCCCATGAAGATGATGAAGTATAAAGGTGTGGTATATATTTATTCTTGTCTTTTCTGTTTGGTGTTAGGTTTTTCTTATTTTGATTTCATATCTTCTCACCCATTGTTTTCTCACAGCTATAATCGACATAGACGGTAACAATTGGTCCTCGAGATTTGGGATGCTTCTATGTTCAAACTCTGTTGTCATAAAGGTACGTTGTTTCGTCGTGATATTTACATGCTACACATCAAGTAAAACACACGTATGCTCAAGTCCTAATCGCAACGCTACTGATCAATGCATAAAACAGATCCAACCAGACTTTATAGATTATTTCTACGCCGATGGAGGAGACGTACAACCAATGGTCCACTATATCCCAGCCTCACTCGAAAATATCACCAATGTAATAGAATACGTCACGAACAAAAAGAATGAACATCAAATGAAATCAATAGTCAAATCCGCAAACTCATGGTGCAAAGGTGCATTGAGCAAAGAGGGCCTTGCAAATGGCGCCATTCAACAACTGGAAGTGTATAAAAAGGCACTGGATGAGTATGGCGATTGGAAGGAGGAATTTAAACGTGTGAGACGACGGTTTGATGATACCATTGGTGATTTGGTGGAGTGCAATGCTTGGAATTATTTGGATTGGCCTTTTTCCATGTGGTTTGCTTTTTTGAATTGGATGTGATAGTGGCGTACTAGATGTACCAACTATCATTTTACTCATTCATAGCACACTGCTTGATTCAATGATTGAAAAATAAAATATACATAACATGACTCTTTGATTAGCTCACGGAATGAGCCAAGATAAACTTCTGCATCATTGTCACCAGATTCGTTGTCGCCATTATTAGTACCAAAGCTTTGGATCATATTCCCTAGCCTGACGCCTCGTCGAACTACGGAATTTCGAAGCGTAATTCTCCCCCGGCAAAATCCCATGAATGCAAAGAGGATCAGAGCGGGCGTTAGATGCTGAATCGCCGCCGCTGCTTTGGTGGTAGCGGTGTTGGTAAGCTAGGTATCGCTCGAGTTGAGTCGCTGGGAAGATTTTGTTTATGGAGACGAATGGAGGGGTTTTATAGTGTTGCTGATGGCCTAGATGGCATCTCCTGGCGATTGCGCTTCAGATGTGCTACGTTTCGCCAAGATCGGAGGAGTTGAAGGTTTTCGTATGGTTCCCTCAGCCTCAGCGATGGGCGAGGTTGAATTGATTGGAAATGGAGAGCATTGATGTAAGGATGGATGGATGGATGGATGAGAGTGTTAGATGGTGGTGGGACGGGTAGGGTTAGTTGCGGCTTGACCACGGAGGAGTGAGAATGAAACTATCACCCAAAGAAATCTCATTGTGGCGACATCCGACATCATAGTAGATCAAGGTAGATGATATCAGAACGGTCTTAAGGACCGGTCTCCCCCCGGGTATTTATCCTATAATGATAATAATGATAATAATGATAATAATGATGCAGGGATCTTACGTACGTAGCCACTTCGGAATCATAGAAAAGCCCTGGAAATAATCAGCCATTTACA
>JAZGVS010000491.1:0-14224 GCA_037356235.1 Bacterosira constricta
GGTCTAACTCCATCTACAGCCTCCGCAATAAATTCGCCCAACTGCACTCTATTCTGAACATTCCAAACATACATAGGGGTGCTGTCGCCAGGGTGTCGCATCAGCAGTAAATTGGCGGGAAAGATTCCAGCTGGAACCAACAGGCCACTACATAGATGATGTATGTACCTACCTACTATCTACTAGCAACATCAGGCCATCAGGCAACATCATCATTGACGATGACCTTGCTTCACATCACTGACGTTTGACGTTGCTCCATGGGATTTTGTTGGCAGTGGCTCACCACTCACCACTCACCATCCATTGAACTCTTCTAACTACATACTTGCGTGAATGCCATCATACCTAGGTAGCAACATCAAGCCACATCATCTATTATCTGATTCGATTGAAAGATGCATTTATCCAATAGCATCGCCCTCCCGCTGCTTCTCAGCATTCATCATGCTGTCACTACCGTCAATTCTCTCTCTGTCACTGAATCGTCCCGTGCTCAAACCGCCCGCTCTCGCCTCGCAGAATCATTTCGCTCTCCATCCAAAAAGTTAACCCTCCATCCCGAAATTGTATTACCCGAACCATCAGACCCTACAGCGCTGTTGTTGAGGGGCGGCGAGGTGACGAAATTGAGTCTAGCCATACGAACTCGAGCCAAGGCCAATGCGGTATTTGTAGAGGGTACAGTCGATGCTTTGAGGCCGATGGGCAAGGAACAGGAGGGTGCACGCGGGAATTTTCCTGGGCCTAATCCAATTATATTCTCGCTTGTAGATCAAAGCAACTTGAGTAACAATTTAGAAGAATTGCAAGAAGTGGATGGTGTGGAAGGCGTACTGGTGCCATTTTTCGGCGGAAAGGAAATTGATTGTGTCGATAGCTATTTGGAAGAGGCCAAGAATCATCCAACCCTAGGTGAAGGATGTGGAGCCATTTGGGAGGCAGGGCTACAACCGATACCAGAAATTGTATTGGCCCCTGGAGCAGAATGGCCAGAAGAGGATGTGGTTCGATTAGTGGACGCTGTCAAAGAGACATGTGGAGGATTGGATCCTGTCTCGATTGTGTTTACAAACGGAGAATCGGAAGAAAAAGAGGAAGGTGAAGATGATGAACCATCAGCACCCAAAATCACAATTCCCGCATCTATTTCCAAACGTCTCGCTTTCATCGGATCTATCCGCACCACTGCCGGCGAAGGCCGGATGAATTACGCCACATCCAAGCTCGCTGACTGCAACTTCAATGGAGCCTTCCTTCGCGCTGACTGTGTTCCAGGGTACCGACTTAACCCTGACCTAAACGTTGTAGGTGGATTTTGGAGTGCAGCCATGGGGGATTTGAAGAGTCTGAAGAGTAAGAATTTTAGTTTCCGTTCGAAGGTTAAGCTCGAGAAGGACGTGCCAAGTAAGTTTCATTTTTACATATTATGTTTCCTGATCTCTTCTTCATTTGATACTGATCGTTTCTTTATCGTGTGTTCTTCCTTTCGTAAAAAAATCCTAGTGGAATGGTTTAATTATCAGAAGGACATTATGGAAGATGGGGCGTTGGGTGGTCCTGGTGGTGCAGGTGCTGGTGGTGAAATAAATTCGGATGGTGGTGATTTCAAGGGTTTCTAGATATGCAAAGTATCTGCTAAATTAAACATCATGATCGAATATTATGCCATGCACTTTTTAGCATGATTTAGGAATAGCAGTTCTTGCATCTTTCATCATGACAGGATATGTTTCATCAGGTTTCTGACGAACATTGAGTTTGAGAGCATATGGTAGTGATACCAGAGAATGAACGTTACATAAACGATTAGAGCATTAATACATTTTCATACTTATCATATGACGAACAGAAAGATCTGATCTGAGCCAACCGAAATAAAGAGGCGGCTGATTTGAGCTTAGTTGGGGGTCGACAACTCAATTGGGGTATGTACGATATGGTGAACTCTAACCAAATCAGAAATCAGTTCTACATGCTCATTAGTCAGGCATACTAAATGCATTTTGTTAATGATTACATTACTTGGTATACTTTCTTAACATATCACTTGCTCTCCAGGCCAATACTCCTCAAACCCACTGAATCTCTCGCCGAGGCCCAGGCAAACCTGAGGGCCGATTAGCCGTCAACTTTATCCTCTTCTGGGTCCCATCGACATCCAATACCCAGACCCTAACCCTGTCGCCCACACTCATAAATTCCTTTGGATGTGACCCCTTGACTTCTCCAAACATGGGATGATCCATAAAATGCAAAAATCCACGCACTGTGGCACCTAGTTCAACGTATGATCCATAGTCAGTCACACGTCGGACCTCCCCCCATAGTTCATCGTCAATTTCAACCTCATCCAATTGTATCCGATCGTCTTCTTCCTCAATCACTTCATGCTTGTTCATGACATTCTCCTCTTCCAAGACTTCCTCTGGTAGCATCGTCAGCTGTAGTTTCTTCATATCTGAGTCAAGCCTCACAACCCTCACCTCCACTTCATCTCCTGGACTGAAGAATCTACGAGGATGCTCGACAAATTCATCTCGTGTGATTTGACTAACGTGAAGTAACCCATCTACCTCGGAACCAATATCCACATAGGCACCAAAGCGTGTAATCGAAATCACTTGTCCTGGTAACGTGTCCCCAGGGGTAATATCCGCCAACATCGTCCTTTCTTTAGAGTTCGGGGGAAGATTACGCCTCACATGCTTATCACGCTTCGTCTGTTTGTTCATCTCTCTGTACTGGTCGTAAAGGCGCTTCTTCTTATCGGCAGCGGGCTCCCTTCGTTTTTTATTGCGGATGGCACGTTCCTGTGCCTCCTTCACTATACGCTCTTTAATTTTGGGGTTTAGTGAGTCCCATCGGCGGGTGATGATGGATGATCTCTCTTTCGGCACAGCATTGGAGGGTGCTCCCCAGTTGTTATCGTCATCGTCGTCTTCGTCAGAATAGAGGACCACATCATCACCGTCATCGAGGCGGGGACCAAATAATTCCGCGGTATCTTTGTCGCCCATACGGATGGCAGAGCATAGTTGGTTGGCCTGCTTCACTGGGATTTGGAAAGCTGAAATTTCAAGCCCTCTTGCGACTAGCAAGAGGAAGACAACTGCGTTTGCAGGTGTGGATAGGACGGTGGCGAACATGGTTCAGGTTGTTGTGATCGTTGTTAGTTGGTTGTTGGGGTTGGCTGCTTGGCTGGGGGAAAGAGAAAAGTTGTTCTTTGCTGTGAGTGGTGGACCTGTGATGTGATGGATCTTGTGGCTTGGTCTGGCCGTGATAAGAGAAGATAAAAGTTTGTAGGTACCTAGGTACCTACCTACCTACGTGCATAGATCTTGGCGGGAGAGGTTATTATTATTATTTGCGTGCTGTCGTTTGTGCTCGTAGATAGATTCGTACGTGGTGAAAAGCTTCCACCTGTAAGGACATCAGTTCCCGGTTCCCGCCACATTTCATTTTCACTGCGCCGCCGCGTGCCTGCCTCCTCAATCCGAATCCGACGCATTTACGCATTTCACCCTGTTATTTTTATCTTGTTATTGTTCAGTATTGTTATTGTTTTTGCCGCTCAATCAATATCAACAGTCTCATATCAAAATGCAGCATCATACGCACCTGGCGTTGGCGCTCCTTTCGGCGTTTGCATTGGCCCATTACTTACCGACCGTCGTTGGCAGAGCGCCCGCTCCATCTCTTGTGCAGCAGACGAGTTTCCTTTGTTCTAAAAGAAGGCGACTCAGTAACATTAAAAGCAACCATATCTCACCATCAATTGCAACGCCGTTGCAATCTCGCATCACCCTAATTCGAGGAGGTGCATACGATGATGAGTCCGATGACGATGAATACGATTTCTCTGATTCCGACTTTGATTTCGACGATGAAGATGGCATGTTCGACTTCGACGCTGCGGAGGACGACTTTGGCGATGAGAACACCCTTACTCAAATAATAGATGCCTATCACAAAACACCTCCGCTGACCAAGGCATACTTGACAGCGTCCTTCGGGGCCGCACTCTTGGGATATGTTACCAATAAAAATGATTTCCCGCCAATATTGCAATTGGAGTGGAATCCTATCTTGACAAAATTCCAGATTTGGAGACCATTGACGGCATTCCTCAACTTTGGACCAATTGGATTGGGATACCTAATGACAGTTCAATTTGTTTGGACGTACATGTCCACGTTGGAACGATTAAATCACAATAAACCCTACGACTTTTGGCTCATGATGTTCTTCGGAGCCGCCTCTATGGTTGTGGGTTACTCAATGATGGGATTAAGTCCACGTTTTTTGGGGCATAATTTGAGTACATTTTTGGTGTATGTGTGGAGCCGGTACCATGAGGGGTTGGAAGTGAATATGATTGAGTTGTTTAATACGCGGGCAGAGATGTTGCCATGGTTTTTCTTGGCACAGGTGAGTGTTTGATTATTTTCTCTCAGGTGAAAAGTTGTATTGCCAGTTGACGATGTTGCTAATGACGTTGCTTTCCGTGTTGGACATTATTTCATTCCAGACTTTCTTGCTCGAAGGGGAAGTGCCAGTTCTTGACTTTTTGGGAATTGTCTTTGGTCACATCTACCATCACTATGCAACAACCAATGTCTTACGGACACCGAAATTTGTTATTGAATGGTACAATGGAGAAAATAAATATGCAAGATCGCTGAGAGAAAAGTACAAAACAATTTCATCTGACTTTGAGATGTAAAGTAAGGGCCGTGATGGGATTGTGGTTTCTTTACCATCATGTATTGGGACATGTCGGCTTTGGCGTTGAGTATTCAGAAATGTTCGGCCTAAACTAGAGTAAACGAATACGTGACTAGATATATTACTTTGAAAATCCACCACAGCAAGTCTGGCTATTAGTACTGTCACCAAAACTGATTCTCCAAAATACGTGTGCATCACACAAATACACTTCTTCACAAAGAAGGGCCCTCAAATGACGCCCAAGCCTTGTGACTCTCCCAAAGAGACACCTTGATCCATCCTTTAAAACCACTCTCATCCCCATCCTTGTCATATTTTTCTTTCAACTTTTCTATAATCCCCTCGTGCACCTTTCGGCACATGAACTCCGTAGTAGTCATAACACCCTCCCCAAAGACTTCGTCTAAATTTTTGTAGTTATACTTCTTCAATACTTCAGCTACCAAATCCGAAGCAAGGCCGATATCAATCACCCAGTTCTCAGGTTGTTTTAGTGATGCAGATGCAAATTCTACATCAACCGTGTACGTAGCTCCGTGAAGTCCCCCAGCTGGTCCGAACGACGGGTGGTGATGAAAAGAGTGCGCTATCATGATCGAATCTCGGATTGCAAGGGTGTAGGGAAGGTAGGGTCGGAATGCGGGTACGTCCTTTCCGTCTTCATCGTCGCCTCCTCCTCGCAGTTGCTGCATGATGGATACTGTATTTGGACGCAATGACGAAAGATTTGATACCGCCCTTGATGAAACTCCAAACAAAGATGAATTTGCGTCAGATACTGCAAACGCGAAGCAGATTATGGCACTGCAAAGAAGGCGTAGAGGTGGCATCATCGTGATTTCCAACTGCAACTACGATGTTGTTGTTGATTGCAGATGCAGATGCAGATTGCAGAGATTTTTGATCTTGAGATGCAGTTGAGATGGGAATGAGATAATTGTGATTTGGGGATTTTGGATTTTATTTGGAAACTGGCGATAGATACACGTATTCCTATAAGAAGGAACTAATATGAACTCGCCAGCTATCACAACTTCCCGCCATCCATCCAGAACCACCAAATCCATCCAGCAAGGACAAGGAGTCCAAGTCCAAGCTGTGAGAGCCCGAGAGCCGAGAGCCGAGAGAGAAGTTGGGAAAGAAGTTAAGGACGAATAAATATCAAAGGCCACAAACTGAACACGGACGAAGAAGCACAGATAGCATGGCAGACACCAGTGCGGACTATGGGAGCCGCCCATTTGATGGGGGCAGTGGCAATGGCGAAGGAGAGTATGCACGGCCACGTCGTCCCACCCCCGAAACAGTCTCCTACCTCGACGGCCTCCCTCTCGACGAAAGTATCGCTGCTGAACAGGCCAGAGAGTACATCGCATACTTTCAGAATAAAAGCGACAGTGATGGAGAAGCACCAGAATATCCACCCATGCTTAGTGCCACACACGCCGCACTCTCGTCCATCTTCCACGAATTCGCCTCGCTGGCTGCCGAAGAAATTCCCTCCCAACAGATTGAAACTCTAGTTCGCATCTCCTGCCGCTATTCTCTCATTGCTAAACGCATAGTTTTGGCGAGTTTGAGCAGCTACTGGGTGTTTTTGTCGACTCATCGATTTGGAAGCCATGTCTTACAAACGGTCTTGCGGTGTGTGGTCGCAGAGTGCGAGGTAAATTTGGATGAGTTCGATGATGGCCAGGAACAGTGTGAGGGAAAAATGGTCATTGAGGATTCATATGAGACTCTACTCAAGTCTGAAGATGGAAGTGGAGGGGCCGTGCCGAGCTCCCTATCCAAGCTTCTCATTCAGTCAATTGAAGAGTTGAAACAATTCGCACCCGAGTTGGCGGATCATATATGCGGAAGTCATGTATTGCGAACATCACTTTGTATTCTTTCAGGAGTTGAACTTGTAGATGCATTCGCTCCTCCTGGCGCTACTAAAAACAACGAAAAAGGTGGATGGGAATCTGGTACTTTGGCAGCTACACGAAGGGGGAAGTTCAAAGATAAGAAGAAAAAGAAGAAGAAGAGATTTAACGCAGCTGATGAAGATAGTGGTAATTCACAGCAGGAAGTCACTGTTATTAAGGCGATGAAAGTGATACTCGAGTTGCAATCAGATGATTTTCACAAGGACGCAGATGCATTGTTGACTGAAATGGTTGGCGTGATCTCGTCGTTAGATGAAAAGAATAAAGGCAAAGTGCTCCCTCCAGGGGACCTACAGTCCATGACATGCCATCCAAGTGCGGGCCCACTGCTCATTTTAATCCTACGTCTCTTGTCCTATCGCGACTTCCATTCTCAGAAACCAACTAAAAAGAATGCTGGTGAGAAGGAGGTCGTTCCTGATCGGCGATTGGTTATCCTTCCTCAAGAACCTAGGTATAGTCGTGGTAGCCAGGCGGACTCATTTGTTCACCGTTTGATTTGTTGGGATGCTAGCATTGTAAATGATGATGGCAAAGAAGCAAGTGCCAAACAGCCATTCACGAGTGATATCATCTATGGACTGTCTGGAGAGCCTCGTGGGTCAATTCTCCTCGAAACTATCTTTCGATGCTGTCCAGACTCTTTCCATGATGAATTATGCAGAGTTGGAGGGTTTTATGACGAAGCAACATTGAGAGATTACATTCGACATGGAGTTTCAAACTTTGTCGTCCAAGTGGTTTTGATGACGGTGAGGAACAAAGAGCAGGCATCTAAGATGGTCAAATGCTTAAGTGGCATAGTTGAAGATGGTTCCATACTGAAAGTGAAAACTGAAACTGTTCCATTGAAGGACGACGAAGATCCCGGAGAAGGAGACGAGGAACACAAAGGTAGGCCAAACGTACATCGCATGGGTGTAGTATGGAGAGCATTTGAGATGTGCGCAACTAAAGGAAGCTCTCAAGACCAGGAAAAGATGCTATCAGCCTTGTTGCGTGGCTTTGCAACTTTTGCCACTACTCCCAATGACGACAGCACAGAGAATGAGAAGAGCAATGAAAAGAAGCGCAAGAAAAGGAGTAAAGCCAAAGGGTTGTCAGCAGAAGAGTGTATCCCTCTTTTATTGGGGCTTGCACCAGGGACTTATGAGGGTGAAGGTGATTCCACATTTGGCAATTGGCTAACTTTAGATGCTGCGGGAGCTAGGACCATTTACCACATTATTCGTTTCAAAGAGCGGTTGCGAACAGAATGGGTAAAAGGCATTGTTCGCATTTATGGGTGTGAAGATTTAGTGAAGATTGCCAATGATGGCCTTGGTAGTGTATGGTGAGCTGTCAAAGTTTGATCAGATTGCAAATTCGATTGATGATATTTTTTATCTCACAAATACCTTTTTGTAATCATTCACTTTGTGTCAGTATCTTTGATGGACTGCTCGACGGGCCAGCAAGGTCCACCGCCTCCAAACTTCTCGTAGCAAAATTAAATGATCGCATTTCATTTCTTGCAGCTGAACGTGTTGGGCATCACACAGTCAAGAAGATATTCGGTGCCCTACCCACAATGGAAGACAAGGCTGCCCTTTCTGCAGAATTGTCACAGTCCTTGAATAGGCTAGGAAGTAATGCCATGGGTCGATCAGTGATGGTTTCATGTGCAGTGAAGGAATATTTGGAAGGCGAGAGTGTCTGGAAGGATGCTCTGGCGAAACAACGGGAGAAAGGAGTTTGGCTGGAGGAAATCCTGGGCGAGAAAGAGGGATCTGGGGATGAAGAGGATGAGATCAAAACGAAGAAACGAAAGAAGGACAGTAAGAAGGAAAAAAAGAAGAAACGCAAGAGGGATTAAACTAAGATTCCAATAAGTAAATATAATATTTGTGCGAATGAAGAAGCATCATTTCATAAGGTGCAGAAGGGTCTGGCCTCCATAGATTTGTCCTTGACTCTGAGCATTCATCGGGGGCGATGTAAGAATGGCGGTAACTGCAAATGAAATGACACACAATCAAGAAGAGTTCTGAGAAATGAACACATGCCAGGATAAAGAGGATAAGACAACGGAGACTGAAGTAAAATTTCATAATACCGAAAGTTATTGTTTGCATGCCAAAGATGTTATGATCACTAGTCCTCATCCCCCATAGTTGCAAACACTCGACACTGCTCTGTGAAGTCCTCCATGCCTGTATCAAGTTCTGAGTCATTTGCCTCCCCGGTGCACAGCAAGTCGTAAGCAACTTCTACCAGGCTCTTGTCACCTCTCGCTGATGAAGTGATAATATCAGTCAAGAGGACACGTTTTTGTTTGGATGATAGTAGACCATTATCCGCTAGTTTGCGTAGGGTGGCAATGCATTTCTGGCGAATCTCCCCTTCATCATCTGGCGTTGGATTTTGCGACACTGGAGCATCCAAAGCAGATTTCAATACTTCTTGCGCATCACTACCCTGCAGTCCAGCATCCTTCAAGACGTTATCAACAAACTCTGACATCACTTCTTTCTTTTCCTCGTCTGATTTGCCACTAAGGTCGATGACAACATTCTGCTCGTCCTCATCACCGCTATCACCAACATTATTTTTATCTTTGTTTAGATTCCCAGTCAGATTCTCGATGCCGTCAGGCCCAATCTTCACAATCCTTCTGTGGACAAATGGGTCATCTGGTGTTCCTGAACCCGTGGTAGATGAACTACCTGAGGAGTCCCCGGAACCCATTAAAATATCTGCCAGTGCATCTCCAATGCCTTTGTCGTCATCTTTATCCCCATCTGAACCACTTCCACCACCCAAAAAATCACTCAAATTGATAATTTTGCCAATGGAATCATCATTTGCTCCCTTGGGTTTTTTTGTTTCCTCTTCCTTGGGCATAGGAATGCCTAGAACAGCATTGGCGTCAAGTCCATCTAGAGATGGTGGAATAGAGGGTGGCCCTGATGGCCTTTTGGATATCCCATCACCATTCAACCTGCGAAGAGCCATTCTTCTCGATTGATTTGACCTACTGAACTTGTCATTGTCGCTGGTAGCTAGTTTTGAATTGTCTGTCTCATCGTCATATAGGACAATACCTGGTTCGGCTTTCATTGCTGCTTGAGCTGCCACTGTTTCTGGGTGCCAACTTGCATGTCGATGGACCATCTTCCAATTGCCGCCTATCTTTCTAAAGACATTCGTTGTCAACAGTTTATTAACCAGGAGACCGCCGTGCTGGCGAATACTTTCACCTGCAGATCCTTTAGAATAAACTTCTTCGTCACAGACCAAAGATGCAGTAGTGCCACGAACTGCCAATCCACGAAGGTTAGTGGGGGTCATGAATACTCCTCCTGACGCTACTGACTTGCCACCCTCCTGAACCCTGGAGCCTGCCTTCATTCCATTCTCAAACAAGGTTGCAAAACTTTCAACGACCGCATTGCTTCCTATCAAAGGATGATGTGATGGATGAATGCAAATCACACTAGGACTCTGCCACCATACATCTTTCATTCTTTCCGGATCTTGCAAAGAGAATGCCTCGTAAAATCCGAGGTTGGATAGAAGCACAGCACCACAGTCATCAACATGAAGTTGATTTATCTCCGTTTGTAGTTTGTGTGCCTTTTCAAGGCTCTCGGCTTGCTTCGTACTCGATCCTTCAATGTCAAAGTGATCCCATTCTTCTTTGCCCAATGCTTTCGCTTCAACAACAATTTCCTGCAACGCCAGTTCCTTCTTCGCCAGTTCATTCTCAGATATGGATTCATCAGATGAAGGGTCGAGGGGTAAAGTAGCAATGCCAGGTCCTAACCGAGAAAGTTCTTCCCCTTTCCGGGAAAGGAGTTCTTTGAATTGCGATTCTACGTATTCTTCGTCCACGGATACGTCAGGATCAAAGTCAGGGCCGACAGCATTTGCAAGCATGTAGGAATATAGCGCCGATGAAGCACGAGTGCTATTATCATTTCTGTCGATTTCTCCCAAACTGGTGTTGGCACTTGCTTCATCCTCATTTTCCTTAATCATTTTATCATGCTCCTTGATGGGATTGATGGGTCCATTTTCTGCGTTCCGACGTAGCTTTTGTGTGATGATGTCAACCTCGTCGTCTTCCTCCTCGTCATCATCTTCATTGACTTTATTCTCATTGCTAACATCATTGGCAGTGTCATCGTCTGATGCATGTAGACACGAAGAAGGATCATGTCTGCTATTCACATCATATGGGCCTATACGGGTACTACCTTTGAAAATTGACGCTACTCCAAAGTTCTTCCCGATAGGCGCAGGAGAGAAGGCAACTGTAGGTGATGCAAATGCTGTCAAGATCGCTAAAGCGATTGCCGCATGGTGCAATGATGCCATGGTAAAATGACGAGATGCGATCATGTTGATATTGGCGATGTCGCGTACCGCACCCTTCATTTTTGGCTTGCACTTCTTGCAGATTCCAGTCCTCATATTGCCTTTGCTGCGTTTTCCACCTTTTCCGGGTGTTGAGTTTGCTCCTATGTGTGGATGGCTGTGGATGGTATCGAGTATCGATGGAAAGAAGTTGCGTTGATGGCAGGCGTTGATGGATGGAAGCAGAAGAAGAAACGAGACGACAAGAAGCTGGAGCTGGAAAAAGACTGAAAAAGAAACAGTTCTGAGATCTAGCTATCGTACCTACGTACCAACATAGATATCATCGTACGCAGACAGACCAATAAACTCTTGCATACAATAAAAAAAGGCACTGCATCTTGCAGTCGACATATATGTATAGTCGACAGTCGACTGACATCTTGCATCTTGCTGGCAAATGCTGCAAAGCACAGTTACAATTATTTAGAAGATACCAAGCCATGAAGGAAGAAGAGCCACCACGCAAGAGACCCCGAGAGGAGGAGGATAATGTGGAGGGATCTATAAAGCAACTACTAGGATATGATACCGACGCGATCGCCTCGGCTGGTCTACATCTACATGATGGAACTATCTTTGCTAAGCTCAAAGATTTTTCTTCTCGTCTTCAAACGTCCCTTGCTGCTGTGGAGAAGACCCGTGATGACGAGGAGAAGGCACGCACAGACAAGGAAAGGGCCGAGGAGAAGGCACGTAAAGACAAGGAAAGGGCAATACAGGATGAATTTGACAAAAAAGAACGTGAAGAGAAGACACAACAGCGCACTAAACTTGTTGCTGAGAAGCGCTGCTTTCAGTGCAAAGCTGTAGATCAAGAATCACTGAATCAGTGCATCGAATACAAACACGGCGGAGGAGTGTCTGGGGACGGTGTTTTATTGTGCGATAAGTGCATTGACAAAGTGATGACAAATTCTTGCTCTCTATGTAATAGCTTCACGCACTCTGAGCTCGGGAAAGAAGACTCTTGTTGTGGGGGTGATTGCCAAGAAGACGATTATTACACATGCAAAAATTGTGAGGGATTCTTCTGTCTGCGATGCGCAGAAGATTCAGATCTGGGGAGACGCTGTGAGTGTGATGACTGGTATTGCGATCGCTGTGCCGACGTCAATATCAAAAGCATCCAGTGCAGCATGTGTGATAAGAAGGGGGAGATCTTTTGCGGAAATTGCAGTAGTTCCAATAGTGGAAATATGGGGAAGTGCGTGGAATGCAGCGAACCCCTTTGTGACAGCTGTGTCTGTCGTCTAGCTTGTGGAAATGATGCACGTCTATGTGGAGAATGTGACTATGATTGTGCGGACTGTGACATATGTGCGGGTTATTACAGTGCATCTCGTTGGAAGTAGTGCCCGATCAAAGAAATTGGCAAATATACTTCATGATAGTATATGTTTAGGTTATCTCGCAAACAGGTCATCGATCAGACTTTTATCGCTCACTCCTGTTTTGGCATTGTATGTGGGTGCAGCAGTCTTTTTCTTTTTTCCATCATCCTTGACTGTATTAAACGCATTACCAGCATTTGCGGCAACTTCGATCGCGCTCAGCCTCACTCGCAAAAATGCAGCACCTGCAGGTTTTGCTTCTTTCTGGGTATTTTTTTGTAACGCGGCAGCAGCAGCGCCTTTGCCAATGATGTATTCAGTCACAATTTTGCACACAATGAATTGCGATAAATATTTGTTCTGACGAGTGGAAACGTATCATCTCAACGTAATTAGAGGTTACTGGTATTCTAAAGATTGGCAAAACGTTCCTTGCTTGCTACGCTCATACTTACAAAGCAATGTTCCTACTGCAAAGATCTGAAAATAGCTCGGCAAAGATCAAGAATGCCAAAAGAAATAATACAAGAGACGCAATAAAATTTATGAAAACGAGTTGGTACTACACTCGTCAAGTTGTTATATATATCAGGAGAAGAACAAATAAAACCACATCATGATTCCTTTTCTTTTTTCAAGACACGATCTTGGATCCTCCCACTGCCCAAAAATATGGGCACAAAATACAAATAGTCTTCTTTTCTAGTCCTCCTCTTCTTCCTTTGGATAGTAACATATAAATCCCGCCTTATTTTCACTTTACTCAAGAAGCTACTTCCTCAATTCGTAAAAAACTGTAAGGCTGTTCTCCAGATGCAAGGAGCATAACACAGACTTTATCAGAGCATCTCTCATCGTCCCTAGCTAGCAACCTACTCCCACGTAATTGGGACCTCGTCAGCACCTTCTGGGTCTCCCTTGAATTTTACCACAACTCCTGCATCAAGCCTGGGCCCAAAAGGGTTAACAAAGAGACCCATTATCTTCAGAACATCCCAGAATGGTGCCAAGGATGTGTTTGGTTCAGGCACCTGGTTGGGTTCAAAGGCGTACTTTTTCATGGAGTTCGTCACTGGTTTCTCCGGTATATACTTTTCAGTCCCTGATTCATTTTTGTAAATGGCATTGCGATTCAAAGCCCAAAACCGCCTATCCGCGACGCCAAACTGAGTTCCACAGCATTGAACGTATCTTCGCAGGGGTTTCCCCTTCGGGCCTACCTTCAAGTTCGCCAGCGATAGGTCTTCATCAGCAGAGATGAGAGTAACTTGGCCGGGTTTGAAAAAGGAAACAGCACTACCTCCATCAACGAGGCAAGTGGTGTAATTTTCGTTTTCTTTGGCCTTTTCATCAAGGAACCTCGAACAAGCAACACAAGAATGGCAGTGGCAGTTGGAAGCCACCGAAGGCTCTCCAGCAAGCTGCAGCTTGACCTTGCCGCAACCGCATTTCCAATAGAGTGTTTTTGTCATCGCTACTTCTCCAGCTGTAATGCGTCGAATTAATATGTTACAATAGCAAGGTGGGTGGACTTTACTTTGTAATTTTTTTGTAATAGGCATCGTACCTAGATCAAAGTGTCTCGCAGCTCGCGCAGCTCGAAGCGAAAAGCGAACCCAAAGCGAAAAGTGCTCAGCGAGAATCTGCGAGAGAATAGAAGAGGCGGTGTCAAAAAAGATCTGAAGTCAGTATCGTACTGACTCCTACCCATGTATGATACTTAAGTGTATCTCGCTCTGGGGGGGCGACATGATGGGTTGTGACCTACAGGGTGACCTTCCCCCCCCACTGTGGCCCTCCCCCCACCCCAGGAACATTCGGAATCAAGAG
>JAZGVS010000492.1:0-14344 GCA_037356235.1 Bacterosira constricta
GGACAAATCAGGGCTCGCGTTAGCCTGCTCGGTGGTGAGTGTTTGGAGTCCAATAAACATTTGCAAAGAATACAAATAAATCCGGCATTCAAGTAATAGTGATGAAGCTCATAACTTTGTACAATTCTTCTTAAAATAGGTGTCAATGGTCAGATCAAATCAGGAGCGAATCTTAAGCTGCGTGGAAGATGGCCTCGTTGACTATCATGTGAGTGATATTGTTCTTTGCTCTTTGCACAGTTTATTGTGAGCTTTCCGAGGAGCAGAGAACTTTTGCGTAAGGAGAAGCATGAGTGCAACCGACTCGTGGTCTTGATAATGCTGCTCGAGCAGTGGCAAAGTTGGTAGGTAGAGATTCGAGGCGATACAACCGACTCGTGGTCAAATATTAAATCGACTACATTGAGCTCAAGTGGTAGTGTCCATTCACGAAAATCAACTTCCAAGAGGCTCAGTTTTCACCTGGGCGAAATTGAATATTAGCGACTTGGAGGATCTTATCGAGGAAGATGAATTTCCGAGAAAAGGCACTGAGTCCTCACAGTAGCTCAATGATCGTACCAACATGCAACACTAAAAAATGTTTGTCCTCTCACTCAAACTTTCTATTGGATTCAGATTGGCTTTTCTTTCGTATGTGTGTCTGTGGCTATTGAATCGTTCTGCACTTTATTCGCTAGGCCTACAAAGTACCTAACGACCATGTGCAACACTACATTTACAATTGAACGAAATTTTAGTGCGACTGAATGTGAATATGAGCGAACTAACTGCCACTTCGGACCCGTCAAACATTGGGTCAAGCATCGCGGGCAGACATGTCCCCATCTTTTATCGTTGGCACAAGGGGAAATCACAACGAACGACCCAGCCAATATTCTCATTACGCCAACAAACAGTCTTCGTGGTAAAAGGGTTTGGTCGACACCTCCAAAGGTGTCTTCTTTCAGTCAATTGAACACCAGAGTGTATCTCAACGAATTGGTATTCCTCGAGTAGTAGCACAGAATAGCGAACCTCTTATCCGTGTGGTGGACCCAGTGACCAGTTGTTTGCCACAGAGTATGCATACTTTGTCATGGAGCAAATGACAACCTGCGTCTTCACGGAGGCAGATCGTCTTGGCAAGCGCAAATGTCACAAGGTTGGGTTTCGTGGCATGGCCTGTAGACACTGTTATGGTGGCAATGGCAATGGGAGGTTCTTCCCTCTCACTTTCAAGACCTTCAGTGATATCTCAAAAAGCATACATGTTCTTCGGAACCATCTGGTAAAGTGTGCCAAGGCTCCGAGTGGGATGGCAAATACCGTCACTATGCTGTATGAGCGGCACAAGGATGAAAAGGTATGTGCTCTCTCTTCAAACGCTGAGTTTACTTACCTACTCCTTAACACGTGTTTAACTTTCAATGCTAACGAATATTTGTCTCTTCTTTCAAAGAAAATCACACCATTTGGATCGCAGAAGATCTTCTTCGATCAAATTTGGAGACGTCTGCATCCTGAGCTGTTCCTCGGCAAAGAAGGAGAGGATGGCTCGCCCCAAAAGCCTGCATCGACTAAGGCCCCGGCTAAAGTTCGAAAGCCTCGCATAGGAAGTGGTGATGCACAAAATATGCCAAGAAGTGATGAATTCCAAACCCATGGTACCAGCAATACATTCGTGCCTGAAATGGGCACTCCACAACCACATATCCCGTCGCCGCCTGTCATCCATCAGGGAAACTCGAGCTCCCAATCTAACCACCAAGACGAAGATTCACCATCTAATAGAGAGCTGTGCATGATTCCCAAGAAAAGATATCTCTATTCCCATATCAGTACTGTGCATCATTGTCCTGGTATGCCGCCTTATTGGCACTCGTCACCTCCAATCCAACAAGGTACATCATACACTGAGTCTGATGTATCGGTAGCAATGATACTTGCTAATGGTTTTGGACGAAATGAAGACAAGAAATTTTCCGCAAAACGTAATGACGAAGAGGTCTAAAGCTGTCTATGTATCGATGGTTCAGCTTTCTGACAGTAATATTGCAGTGTGTATGCATCAAAAATATGCTACACTGGCACAGCTTTCTGTATAAATAGGAAGCTTTGAACATTCATGTAAAATGTTCTATCGAAACCTGCTGACAATAATGGATTAGAGTAAAATAAAGAGTTCTTGAGTATATGCTATTGTACAATACCATTCTAGGAGCCCACAGTGTGTCAACTGGAGTCCCGCCGTGACCCTGTGGGAACGAGAATGATATTTAAAAAAACCGGTTATTTTTTACGCGCTTGTCGCCCGCCCACCGCCAGCACAACCTCTCCAGAACGAAAGATGATTAGCTTTATTCAGCAGCTATGTTGGGCGTTCACGAATGCTTCGTGGTTCCAGTTTGCCATGTCCCTTTGTTTCGTCTTCATCGCCATACTATCTATGATCGGTCTATACGTTCCGACGGAGTCGAAGAGGAAGCGTTTCACCAGGAGACGTTTTAGATGGGGTCGTTACTCGGCGTAAACGTCGTAACTGCCGTCGAGTAGAAGAGACGCATGTTGATAATGGGTTACGGGGGTTCAAGTTGTTCATCATTACTATATATGAACAGCTTAGTCTATCAGACTAGGTGAACAGAGGACTAAATTTACTATCACTTTCAAAATGATCGATACATAGCTTGCATCTGCGTAGCTCTTGCGCCTAGCTGTTCACGTTATATCAGATCATTGATACATTCACATAACATTTATTACACCACATCATCGAAACGGGCTGATATAAAACTCCAAGCGAGAGTCCTTTAGATGGACACTGATGAACCCACAGTGTTTACACAGAGAGTGTCTCTTGTACTCACATATCAAACAACCATTTCTTGACATACCCACTATTTTTATTCCCGGCACACTCACATGCAACATCCGTACACTACTCAACTTTAACATCATTCCCTTCATCCATGCCAAGCGATGGCCCTTCTATTAGTGCAGCTCCTTCAATTCAGCCGTCGTCGAGTCCGACAGCGAGTGCAAAACCAACTTCGATGCCAAGTGACTCTCCAACTCTAACATCATTTCCTTCATCCATGCCAAGCGACGACCCTTCTATTAATGCAGCTCCTTCAGGTCAGCCGTCGTCGAGTCCGACAGAGAGTGCAGAACGAACCTCGATGCCAAGCAGCTCGCATTACTATGATAGAATTCAAGCTTTCTCGTCCTCTTTCCATTGATTCGCGAACATACAGACCCTCAAAGATGCTGACTGCACCTCCCTCAATGAGTTCCATGCCAACGATCAGTTCAAAACCAACATCTCAGGTTTTCGTCTCCCAGCGATGATCATTGTGCAAAGAAGAAAAATGTTCGCTTCTTTCACATCAATTGGTGTTGCTGCATCATCCCTGAGAATTCTTGGATTATTCATTTTATTGCTACCTTAACGTGAAAACCCACTAATTGCCAATTCTCTCGTGAAATAATAGGTATTGGTATCAATAGCCGCGACCACGGGGTAGCGGAGTGCAGACAACTTGCTGTGGGTAGCGCAGTACAATAAGAACAATGGATGAAGTTCACTGTTGCCAAGAAATGCATGTCGTTGTACAACTTCATTAAACGTTCAGTAAAGTCCG
The DNA here is from genome assembly GCA_037356235.1 of Bacterosira constricta. Lineage (NCBI taxonomy): Eukaryota > Bacillariophyta > Thalassiosirophyceae > Thalassiosirales > Thalassiosiraceae > Bacterosira > Bacterosira constricta. The sequence continues at coordinate 3,624 of JAZGVS010000492.1, forward strand.
AAGGAACTAAAACACCGCAGGTACGATACCTAGGAGCTAGAAGGGGTCAACTAGAAGCGATTGGCTACAGGCCAGGGAATACAACAAGTTCCCCTATACATGAAAATATACTATGAGGAACCAAATACTGATACATTGTATTGCACACTTTCACAGAACACTGACATTTCATATTCATAGAACACTGAAATATATTATGTTCATCATGGTGGATTGTCTAATTCTACCTCTCATAACTAGCTCTAGCGGCTTTTCCTATCAAGTATTTTCACTACCATTCAATTAAAATAAGATCCAATGGCCTCGTCTAAAACATTTCTTTCCTCCTGAGCCAAATCTAGCGTCACATCAATCGATTTCATTATTTCACCAGCCTCATTCTCTACACTTGCCAACATTCCCTCCATCGCCTCCTTCCCCTTCGATGTACCCGCCATACCTCCTTCCGCAATAACTCCATCCAAATGACCACGAGATGCAGCAAGCAATGCTATACATTCCTGAGACAATTTACGTACTTCCTTTGGTTCTTGATGCATCGCAAGTAAGAAACCATCCCGTCTTCGCACCGCTTTGGTATCTCCTACAGCCGATGAAGCACTCGCATCCATCACATCCATTGCCTGTTGGAACTCAAACCTCAAACTTCCCACAACCGATCGTAGCGCAGGGGCATCCGCGCGACATGTTTGGGTATCGGCACCAACACCTACGCGTGTCAGACTCTTTGATGGATCAAGAGGTGGACTTCGTCCCTGCTTTGATAGAGTACTATCGAGCCAAACTTGTCCATCGTCCATCGCTCATGCTGATTAAATCATCCACGTGCTGGAGTGCTAAACGCTTGGGAACTGGTTCAAAGGAGAGCATTTTTCAGTTGTAAATTTAAACTCTAGTTTAGAAGTGCCCATCCAACGGTGCACTTTTCATTGTTCAAATGATCTCCTTCCGTATCCAGAAATTCATTCGAGATGGCACACCGGTGCAAATAGATCAATCTGTCAATGTTGTGATTAGTGAAAATGACACAGTCTTCGGTCTCCGATACCATATCACTCGCGAGTTGAGCAATCGCGTTGGCGAAATCAGTTTGTCAGACATTGTATATTCGTTTGTTGCTGGAGGTCAGACGTTCGAAGTCGAGCGCCTCATCAAGGATCTCATCAAGGATCTCCCTCTTCCTCTTCAGGGAAAAAGTACAATAGATCTTGTTCCATTCTTTGATGCACTGCGTCTAGCAAAGAAAGCAAAGGCTGCTCCAGATCAAAAACCACCTGCTATCGCAGAGAATGATCGAAGTCTGAAATCAATGGAGTTGAGATCCTTCCGAACAGTAAAGGAGAGGACTAGGTTCGAGGAAGCAAAAAGTCTGCAGACTGGTATGATATTTGACCAACATTTCAATGTTGAGTCACGTCAAGGAAAAATACTCGTTCGGCCTTGGTTCGTTGCACAAACAAGTGCGAGCAACTTCTCATTAATGCAGGATGCCAAAGACCTCAATAAATCGAAACGAATCGATCCAAAGTGTTCATGTCGGGCGATATCGTTTCAATACTCAATGCTGGCCCAAAAAGATCAAGCAAAGTGCTAACTTCAATTCTCGTTTGCGCATCTGTCGGCTGTTGTCAGTTTCCAAACCTTGCTAGAAATGAAGCCGAATGTGTGACTCAATCATATCACAGGAGGCGTTGGCATACAAATCACATGACATTCGTTCTTGCTACTATACTCTGACTTGTGATTTGTGATACACAAAGTGTATGACATCGATGTCCTAGCAGCTCATCTATATCTTTTGCTGTGTCCACATATCAATTAGAACTTCGCCCCAGATACCATGTTGATAGAGTGCCAAGTGTCAGCCAGCTTCAGTATAACAACTTCCACTGCTTCATACAGTTTGACATTCTCGTGTTCGATCCAAGCTCAAAGCTGTCATCAATCTTAAGTAGTGCACAATATTCAACGTAACGGATATCTCCCTGAAGCTAGACACTTCATGAGATACATTCAGATCAGCGTGAATCACAGCATACTTGCATTTGAATATTTATCCAAGAAGACCATTGTATGCAGCAAATGCTACCAAAAATCATCGGAGAATATTGATCGTGTCAAAGTCATGGGAATCTCATCTAAAGTCACCAACCTTATCACAAATATTTTATCTTTCACATTGGCATTAATTCAAAGTAGTCCATTGACTATTTCGTATCTATCTTTTGCGTAGCATACTGCGTAGACCGGATCACTATGTAGCACCATCGGTACTAAGCCATACAACTCCTATATCTTCGTATCCTCATGAGCGCTAGCTTGTTGTACGTTGTCTGCCCTATCTCTTAGATTAGGCGCTGACTCGTTTTACAAAGTCGGGATCTATTATAAACTTGCATTTCATGGATAGATTCATAGCAGCGAGGCATCCCATTTTCGCAAGCTGAACAATCGACCTTGCCGCTGAGACAAGTTATGTTCACGCTGTTTTACGGGCTACTGGCTCGGCGATACCACATCATTAGAAGTATTCTCATACTCACATTTGATTCAAGATTAAGTCAGCATTCAATCATGTGATTGCCTCAATGGCAATTTTACTTTCAGAGTCCAAGATTGCAACAAGATGACAATATCACTCCGACAATAGCAGAAGTAAAACAACGTCATATTCAACAATTATATTGAACAATAATTCTTTCGTTGCAAATCGATCACATCTCCCCGCAAGCCAAATTGTCACAACAAATTGGATTGTAAGCGACGCTTGTTGAGAGTGCATCTCGAAACACACCCTTTTCAAAGATATGAATCGTCATTGGCCTTGTAGGTTCCTGATGGCATGGAGGGTAAGTTCACCAAATGCTCCCCTGAATCCAATAACAAATTCAATTGCAGGTCGCCCCCGGAGGTTGAAAATCTCACATCAGTCTTCGCCTGTTTTATTCTATCTGACATCGGCACTGTAGAATGACTTCTCGTGTAAGATGTTGGTAAGGCTGTCGCTAGGCTGGTAAATTGGCTTCACAAAGATCAACACTCCAAGCTGTGGACGCTAAATCATATATCTCGTCGTTCAAACATGATGGAATTGATATACTGCATCAAGTCTAACGAAATTACAAACTCGCGATCGCAAACAGGCGTACGAAAGAAAACATTTCACTCGGCTGATAAAAATTGGCTCATGAGCTCAATATTTCAAGTCGGGTGCTTCAACTTGTGTTCTTCGCGAAGTATCATAGACTCATACCGTTCAAACTCTGTATTGGAAAAGGTGCTCCTCGGTCAAAGCTATTATGACATCATCACTGAATCACTAGCTGTTCCTTTAAGCCAATGTCAATTCACGTCTTCAGTAGAGATCGTTCAACATAGCAAATGCTTGCCGGCACACACCTCAAAGCTACAGCAGGCTACGGCGCTCAAATCGATAAAATCTATAACATGATTCAGCGATTCCAAGGGCAGCCAATTACAACCGAATAGATTTTCGCTGTCGCATTGTATGATAAGTTTCAAACGTGGATGATGGGAGAGATAGAGAGCATTATAAGATTGATGAAGAAATCATTTGGCAAGGGAACAAATTCAGAAGACCATGGGACTGACTGATAATTGGTAATGCGATAGAACTTTTAATTTAATATATCCTATCACTGTCATCTTTGTAGCATTTCGGATCTCCATTTCGCTTCTGTTATCAGTTGAGAATACCAGGATAATAAGAGACTGGAGCGGTGATCTTAAGTCTATCATCGTTGCTCGCCCAATGGTCTTCAAAGTGCTGGTCCTTTGTTGGCGACATTGACTTCCATTGCCTCTTCCTCGGATTAAAGTACTAACTCATTTTTTAACCTACACACTCACACACATGCATGCATGCATTTCAGACCTTTCAACAGTTTAGAATGTGAGGAAAATAAGAGACTGGAGCAGTGCATATCACTCGAAACTCGTGAATACTAGCTCGTGCCTCTCGACACAAATTCACAACTTTCCTGAGCGAACGGAGTCTGCCAAGTTTGAGTCCGATATTGTCGGCATTGGTGGCCTCTACCTCAGAATTCGCTTCTACTTCATTTTCCTGCGCGGCGACTTTCTGATGACGGGACGAAGGTAGATTCATTTTTATTCTCATTTGATCTGAGATGGATAAGTGTGTGAAATTGATGGAAATGCTTGCAGCTTGCTTTTTGTAATAGCTGCAGATAAAGCGAGCTACGATGATAGTCTACCAAGATACAACCTCTCCTCCTCCTGGCCTGGTACATAGTAGGTAGCTGGTAACCAGAGGTCTACAACAATCTATGTAGAATCTGCATAGGGACGGGACTTTCCCAGCTATTTCCAGCTATATTATTGTTGTGGGTCTTTTCAAAAAATATTCGAGCTCTCGGTACTCGCCACTCTCTACACTCGCACCAGACGTCGCACGTCGCAGCAAAAGACATGTAACAAATCAAATAGTGGTGGCTTACCCCAGCATCATAGCACCCAACAAGCTGTCAAGATAGTCTTGCTTGGTTCATTCACCATGTGTCAAATCAGGTATCGTACCCTGCCTCATTGGTATAAAACGTAGGTATTGTACTGTTTGATGGAAAGGTTAGAATAGAGTGCAGTTGGGCGAATTTAATGTGAAGCCGCATCGTGGANCTTTGATGGATCAAGAGGTGGACTTCGTCCCTGCTTTGATAGAGTACTATCGAGCCAAACTTGTCCATCGCTCATGCTGATTAAATCATCCACGTGCTGGAGTGCTAAACGCTTGGCATCTTCGTAGGCCGAGGGTTTCGGGACTGGTATTTGGATTTTGCGCAAGTTGGAGGCTGTCAGTGGTACCTTGGCCTTGACTAGCATTTCTAAACGAGCCTTGATTTTTTCGGACATGGAGTCAAAGTCGGATGCCTCGAAGGTAAGGTCCTCATCACTGCTTTCAGTATCCTCATCAACGTCGTTGGGAATTGTTGATAACATGATCAACGTGACACTCCCCCCTCCGTTCTTGGCATTGTACCGCGCCGCCCTTTGAATCAAACCTGAAAAAAATCCTCGTAGCTCTGACGAGGACCCTCCGTTCAAATCGGCATCGACTACTGCATCCACTCCGTACACACGAACCAATTCTTGTGTGGTCATATCCCATAGATCCTTGTGTAAATTGATATCATCAATGATTACAACGGCATCTCCTCCAGTGGTCAAGGCATGGTGTTCGCCAAGAGTACAGGCTGCAGCGGCAACGGCTACCGCTTCAGCTGCCTCCATAACCTTTCCTGCAGACACATCTCCTCCTCGAGAAGAGTCCGAATCATAATTGGAAACTACCGTCACAATATCATCCTGGATCCCAGCTTCTTGGATACCATTCCACACACTTGATTTCACATCACCATCTCCGGAAGTCAATCCATAAAAACATCTCATACCCTTGCTGCCCTTATGATTGTCCACCACATTTCTCAATAAATTAATCATCCACTCCCTCTTGCTTGCTCCCAAAACTCCATAAGCCTCATCCTTCTCACCAATCACCAACATATTCTGCCCCTTACCAATAGGAGTCAACGCATCAATCGCAGTAATCCCCGTAACCAACGGTGAATCAATCAATCCAATATCCGAAATTTTGGGAATGGCAACAAATATCGGTCGACCTCCTTCCGAATTCCCACCATTCGTGGCATCCACCGTAATAGAAATTCCAGCAGCATCCGGAGTCGTGTCGGAGGATCCCCTGGCACCCCAATTGATTTTTCCTCCAGATCCAAGTGCAGTTGTTCGCGGTAATGATCGCTCTACCGCACCATTGTATAGTATGGATACATGTCTGCCTAGGTCATCGATTGTGGATCCGGCTGGGATGGATGCNGCGAATTCAACCTGGCCGCCAGAATTGTCTCCTCCCAAATTGTTCTCCAGTCTGCGACGTCTCCACCCCCGCGACCACATCCACATCACAACGGATAGAGCAACATCGGAGTTGTCACATCATCCGCGGAAGCCACCACATCGTCACACGACCTCGTTCTTTATCGAATCAAACGAATTCAACCTGGCATCGCAGAATTGTCTCCTCCCAAATTGTTCTCCAGTCTGCGACGTCTCCGCCCCCGCGACCATACGATAGCCACATCGCAAAGGATAGAGCAAGATCGGAGTGCCGCTGGGTAAGTGTTAATGTCTCTTGGAAATTGCGAGAGACAATTCGTGATTCTCAGTGCGTGAGCTGGGATGAAAACCCATCCTTTTTGTTTTTGCAACCACTCACCAAACTTCGTATGCCTCTTGTTTTATCCCGACAGGTCCTCGCCATTGTCCCGTGTTTGCGTTGTTGTGTCTTTTGTCCCATGTCGGCGTTGTTGCCGCGGCATTGCAGACGAGCGCTGGTAAGTCCTTTTCTGCTTTTTTGTTGAAAGAATTCACTCATATCACGAGCTCTCATCCACTTTTTTTGCCCATAACCTCAGCAGGCACCTCAACAATTGTTCTCCCCAAAAGGAGGTGTGTGAAACGTTGCACGAAAGGAGGGTGGGGACTACAAAGAGAATACACCCTCAACATTGACGTCATCGAGGCAACGCTCGTCGTGGAAGAAGACGACAATGGCCAAGACCATCGAGTAATGATCACGAAGACGACACGCTCAGCCTCTGGGACGAAGAAGCCGATCGCGGGGGATCCATGAATGACTCCGCGTCCGTTGCCATCTCTACCATTGACATGCAACACACACATGGCGGAGCGGAATTGCTGCAGCAATTAGGTGAGTTGATTTGATCTTCTTTACTACTTATCCCTGGAAATTGACTAACATGTCTCTCTTCCGTGGCAGACACAAGGAGAGCAACAGTCTCAAGTCAGAGAAGGGTGCTTTGCTTGTCGGAGCCCTTTCGTTACAAGCACTCAAACATGGAATGGGGTACGTAGTTGATGTGGGTTGGTCATGATTTCTTGTCAATTTCATTCGCGAGCTCTAAACAAACTACACCTCTTTTTGGCTACGTAGTCGTTGGCTGTGAGATAGCATTGGCATTGTCGGCTTCATGATAGTGTTGTTGTTGGTGGTAGGGTAGCGTTGGCGGTGTCAATGGGATATCATTTTTGTCGGTGGGGGTATAAGGATAGCGTTGTTGTTTGCGAGGGGGGGGCATTGGTATCGTCAGTGGGATAGCAATCATGTTGTTGGCAGCAGGATAATTCTGGGGTTGTCGCCAGCCAGTGTTGATGTTGGCGGCATCAGTGGGATAGTTATTATTGTTGTCAGTGGGGTTGCATTATAGTTTGCGGAGGGGTTGCGGTGGCATTGTCATCGTTGGTGGATGATGCGACTGTTGCAATGGTGATGGGAGAAGAACCGGAGTCAATCAAGACAAAGGCAATGGGATGACGATGTGCTACGATTATTCCTTTGGAGGAGTCTGAGAATGTTACGGTTCGACCTACTAATTCTCCGGTGGCTAGATTCATATATAGTTTGTTGTGTGATGAAATATGATAAATGAATGATTCAAAGTACAAAACAGCCAGAGCATATATGATGTGAGCAAGTAGTGTGAGTAATGAATTGTCAGTAAAAGTTAAATATCAGAATGAAAAAGATACATTTTGTATGTACCTACCAATTGTACCTCCGTTAGCAGCAGTAGCAGTAGTAGCCTTGGGCGCACTACTCTTGTCAAACAAAGCATCCGCCAACTCCACCTTATCACTATCACTAGTACCCCCCTCCTCATCTCCCATTGCCATGGGCACACTTCCATCCGCTCCACCAGCCACACCGACACCCGCAGCCGATAATGTCGATGGCAATGCCAAATCTTCCTCGCACATTTTGACAACGGCATAGGAAGAGGAGGAGGAGGGAATGGTTTGAATGGAGAGGACTTCTCCTTCTTGTTTTCCTTCTTGATTGGGTTTGGATGTTGGAGCTGTTGTGCTGGATTTTTCTGTAGCAACTGGTTCCAACATTAGGGAAGTGGATGCCATGCTTCTACGTTGTTGTTGTTGTTGTAATTGAAATTGTGTCATGGCTCCATTGTGATTGGATGACTTTGTGTGAACAAATGCTCTTGATTGGGTTTGAAACGCGGCAACGTTAGAGGAAGAGGACACTGATAGAGCTGCCAAGAGTGGCACGGCTAGTTGTAGCTTCATGGTAGACGATGAGGTAATTAGTAGTTTTGTAGTCGAAGCAAGGGAATGTGGTAAATAATGCCTGCCTCTTGCCATTGCCATTGTAAAAACAGCGAAATGAAGATGAGGATCTTCGTTTGAGTTGATTTGATGGATGGCCGGCCAGTACGTGTTGGATGTTGGTGCAACCGCAGAGTATCTTCGAAGATCGAAGATACATAATATTATCTCATATTATTATGGTTGGTGAAACTAATTCCTACGCCTGTGCAGCACCCCATGGCATGAAGTATCGAATTCCGAAGTGGAGTTCCTGCCGTTCCTGCGAACGATTTGGCGGGAGAGAGAAAGATCTTTTCACGTCTGGCCGTCAAAATTGGCGGGAAGCTAGACGAGGATGCAACATCACCAACCAATCTTTTGGAATGAACATGCCAACCATGAGATGCTCCACTTGAACCTGCAGCAGTAAATCACACAAACAACCCTCTCTTCACCAACAATAAATAAACCAGCAAACTCAGCACCATCAATCAAAAAGTAAACAATCATGGTAAAAGCAACCAAACGATCGCGTAAATTCAACGCCAAAACAGGCGGAGCAGCCAAAGCCCTCTCAAAACAAGGCACATCCCTAACCAAAAAGGGCAAGACAAAGCGCAAGACAATCAAAGCCAAGAATGACAACGTGGAAGAAGTAAACGATGGCAAGGAGGAAAGGGAGCGGGAGCGTGCCTCCAATGATTTTTTGAATACGGATAATTTAGGCTCGTTGGATATGGACTCTTTTTTCCAAAAGGCGAGTGCTGGTGTTGCTGCGGCCAACGATGATGATGATGATGATAGTGAGGATGATGGTAGCGATGATGACGATGGTAGTGTAGATTCGTACACCTCCCTTGGCTCTGAGGAAGAAGACATTGAAGCTTCGGAACTGCGCATGAAACAACAGCTCGAAAAACTGAGCGAGAAGGACCCCGAATTTCATAAATACCTTGCCGAAAACGAAAGTTCCCTGCTTGAATTTAGTGGGGAAGAAGACAACGATGACGACGAGGAGTACGATGAAGATGCCATGGAAAACATGGCCAAGAACATGGACGACAACGACGACCTCGAAATGGGTGAAGAATACGCCATGAAAAAGACTTTCAAAAAGCAACAAAAGGAATCCGAGAACAAATTCCTATTGACACCCGATCGTCAAGAACAATTGGAACAGGGAGCATTCGCCTCCCATTCCATCAAGGGATTGAAACGTATTATTAGTGCGTATCGTACTGCGTGTCATTTGAGTGATGCCAATGCGCAGGATAATGAGGAGGATAGTGATGATGAGAAGATGTGGCGGCAAATGTGTAATGGTGGATGATGATGTGTGTGGGGTGACGGGAGGGAAGAAAGGTGGGGGTGACGAGACACAGGGCGCGAACTACAATATGAAGTAAAGTTGGTACCGAGTTCCCAAGGTAGCGAGAACAGGAATTGGAAAGAATGGAGTCTTGGGCATCGAGACGGCGGCGGGGAACATTACAGCTTTTTGGAGCGGGGATATCCCAAGAACACAAAGTGGGGTGGAACGGTGAATCGGTGTAACACATAGACTTGGGGAATGGTGATAATTGAAATTGATGGTGTACTCTAGGCGTAATACAGTTCTTACCAAATCATGCACCTGAGGCTGAGGAGCCGATACCCCTCCCTATAATATCACATCGGATACACGCCAATTCTTGGTCATTATTGGGAGTCTGACAACTAACCAAGTATCAGGATACATTGTCAAGATGCATCCAATGAATATTGCATTGTTGTAATGGCGATAGTTGGCTTGATATGGGGTGTATTATTCATTGCAATTTAAAAAGCCGCCCAAAAGGTTATATGGTAGGGAGGGCCAATATTATTTCTACTGTACTAAACGTGACTATTCCGCAGCAACTAGGTATTTCCCATGGTGATGGTGATGCGGCCCTTCTACTTCCAACAAAACGATGATCGGAGCATTACTCCTCTATCTTTTCATAGTCTGGTCGCTCGTCCATTGTCTGGTCTGTGTATCACCACAATCAAATACTTCGTATTGGACCTTGGTTTCTCCATCGTAGTGGTCCCTAGCTGAACACATACTTCTTTATCTCTAATACTTCTCCAAACTCCAGTGGTTGCCAAAAATGTGGTTTAGTCATTGACAAACCCCCTTGCCCCAAAATCTTGCCTTTTAAACCCAACAGATTGGGCGTAGCCCACATCATCTGAGGTGCAGATTGGCAAAGAAAGGATGTTTTTACACCATACAGGACCTCACACTGTAGACCATCTGTATTTTTTTCTTGGCCAATACTTGACCGTTTTCTATGATTTCGAAATCCTATTGATATGCGCCTAGGGGGCGGATCAACAGGTTTAAACAAATATGGAAAACAAATGTTTAGGTGGTCAAATAAAATATAGATGCTCTGGTCATTTGCGCACTAAATGTGATCTCTTGTACTAGTAATGGTCGATCGAGCAGCGGTGAGCGGGAAACGAAGTAAGAAATAGGTAATTAAGAACAAGTTCCTACGTTGTGGTGTAGATGC
>JAZGVS010000493.1:0-14294 GCA_037356235.1 Bacterosira constricta
TAGTGCATGTGGATGGAGCCAGTGTGCTGTTTAATCGAGCCTTTGCCGCATCATGGCTTGGAGACGCATTTCAGCCCTTCAAAAAAGAATCAATGCCTCCACTATATCATATTAACCTACTAAAATGATTGGTAGCAGTATTTCATCTATGGAAGAATGCCTGGTGGAGGGTGAGGCAAGGGGGGCCAACATGGCAGAAATCTCATGGTGTGTGAAGATTATGAGTGAAAATGCGTTGCTACTTTCATTTCGGGGGGATTTAGTGGGAAGGCTAATAAATTAATTAGAAACGATAGGAGGGCGCCCCGCCCTGAGGGGAGCCATTTCTAGGGGGGGAACGACCCCTGGTTTGTACCTCCATGCAGTTATTTGACATACGCAACACTCCATATTATTCGCTGTCATTATTTTGTAAGATTTTGTATTTTGTGGTTGCAGAGTGAGGCCGATGCTTACTTAGGCCCCAGATTCTCGTCGTTGTTTTTGCGTCTGGCGTTCTGAGTTCTGCTGATTGGCGATAACTCANTAACTCATAACCCATGCAGAACGCACAAGTAATGAGCCCCTGGAACTGGAACACACCTCTTCTGCCACAAAATGTCATAAGTATTGTACACATGATGCCTGCCAGCCACATGACGATATGCCACAACAGGCCACAGCCTATCGCATTATAGACAGGTCACAGCCATCAGCATCAGCATCAGTACAGTTCATGAATCAACTCCATCTCCATTGGCAGTCTGTTGCCGGTGCAATGATGATATAGATGGTGACAGGAATGTTGGTGATAGTGCAAGTGATGATATCATTGATTGCCATGTTTTTCACAGCGACCTTGATATGGATAATGATGGGGATGGGATGGAGGACGATGATTACGATGTGGTGACAGATTGCCCCCATTCTGACACCTCTATGAGAGAGATGATGGTCGAGACCAGGAGGCACAAGAAGAAGAGGATAAAGGGGTCTCACATGTCAAGGGATGGGGGTGACAATGAGGGAGATGGAGGTGACAATGAGGGTGATATGTTGCATGAATCTGTTGACACAATGTGATAGAGGAGATGAGTTCTCACCCCGCCCAGGGTGACGCATTCGGACCCACTGAATGTGTTCGCTCCATTTTTATGTGTACCTCGTACGTATATAATGTAATAATTCCTATATTGATTTCCCGGTCTCTCAGCATAAAATCCAAATATACTGTTCAACTGTCAACTCTCGTTTTGCTTTTTTGGAGAGTCCACAAAATCCACAGCCAGTGGTGTCATTTTTCAAGTACGAGGTACCATACCATATCATCTATGGGTATGTAATACCATGATCATGTTATCGATAGAAGCAAGTGAGGGCGCTGGCAAGAAGTTGTGATTGTTGTGTAGTGTTTTAGCCTCTCTCGCAAACATCTTATATTATCACTCCCCTCCATATTGTATTCTCGATGACAGTCAGTGCTGGGGGGGTGCGGACACAGACGCGGACGCCGGCTGGCTGGGTTTGGGTAAGCTTCTTTTGTGTCATTGTTTTCATTTTTGCCTCTCTCCCCAATATCTTACACTTACATCTCCTCTCCTTCTCTTCTTTAACAACAGCAATGACAATGTCCTTTACCTGCACCATCAAACAGGAGCAACAAGGGTTGACAAAGAGGAAGCGGTGTCAACGGGATGCCACGACAATGGCGATGATGATGATGACGATCAATGAGGTGAGGTGAGTTTCATTAATTCATTTTAATTCTTAATTCGCCTTTTCACAAATAATGTCTTCCCAATGTCTGCTCCTTTCTTAAATGACAGCTTGGCTAGCAGGATGTGATGACTGTCCGCAGTCATCGTGATGACGGAGATGGTTTGTCCGGTAAGATTTTAATTGGCATGCTTATTTTTTGCCTCCCTCAAACGTTGAAACTAAATTCCTCCGCTCTGGTTCTGCTAACAACTCTGCTTATTCATAGGTCCCAATGACAATGATGCCGTCCAGGTCATATTCATTCAAATGCTAACATGTGCCAATCATTGGCAAATATGGGGGGGGCATTCATAATCTTCTCGTTCTAATGATGCAAAATCGCATTAAGAATCCTGAAATTGAAAGCTCGGGGTGCACGACCTTGGCCACCGTCGCCGAGGGGGGGGTGGAGGCGAAAATATCTGTTATGGAGAGCGGGGGAATATTGGCGGTGATGAAGGCTGTGGAAATTCATCCGGAGAATGATTTGGTGCTGAGGGCGGCGTATCAGGCTTTAAGGATGTTGGGGTATAATCCGGGAGCGAAGTAGGTCATGATGGGATGTGAGAATGATTTTTCGAATGATTTGGGGCAGTAATGTGTGTATTTTCGGAGTTAACCAATGAGCAAGAGAAGTGTGTAACAGGGGGGTGACAGCATATGGGATGAATGTCGCGAACATAATTTATAAAATGAGTTTGGTGTCGTTTCTTGGAGGGGTGAGAAAAATGTACAGGGTCAAGATTTGGGATGCTTTTGTGGCTCAAGTCATGGCGGGGGGCTGGGTCCCATTGACAAAACGAAACAAGAAACAGCCCATCTTAGAACTAGAGAAGGATTCAGGATCTGGCCAAGACGATCCGTAGAGGCCTGTTGATGAATGTCAAGTATGTTGAGGTATCTCTGTTTACTTGGGTTAGTTTTTCATTATTGAGAAGAGACATCATAGCTATTAAATGTTTACATAATTTTACTTGGTATCTTATTTCTATGATTGCTTGGAGGGTGAAAGAGAGCTCAAAGGGAAGGTGGGGGGGTCTTTCCCAAACAACTTCTGATAAGAGGTTCTCTTAATGCCATCGAGAGCATATGGGTCCTCCTTCCGGGCGTCGAGCAATGCTTGGATGTCATGCTCAACTTCCTCTTCGATAGACTTGTAGACATCTCTACAGGCATCTTGATTTTTTGGATCGAGAGATGTCGTGTCGAATGCCTTGCCAAAAAGAAAGTAGTGCCGTGCTGGAAATGGTTTGGGTACCGCTAGAGGTGGAACGAAAAGCTCATCTTCATCACCAGCTCTTGCGGAGGTGGCTGACGAGCTGAAATTCTTCAGATTGTCGCCTATTCCAAAAGGAAGCTCCAATAACTCTTGTGGGTCTAACAGTATGTCTGCACTGTCAGCTGCTCCGATGGCACTCAATGGCACTATCGTGGCATTGAATTTGGCTGCAAGGCGGATGAAGTCAGTTTTCTCTGGCCAAAATAGCTTATATTCTTCACCTTTTCCATGAAGAGCCTCTTTTACTCCGCCGGGGAAGAGCAGAACCGTTTGATTAGTCTGAAGAAGGCGGTAGAAGTTACGAGGGGACACTTTCACCGCGCCAAACATGCTAAACAAATCGACTTCGGCTTGGCTGTCTTCGTTGAACTCCCAGCGCTGTTTTTGCTTTCGCACTGATTCTTGTGCTCCTGCATTTGCATTTCCTCCAGAGAATCCGTTCATTGCAACAGGATGTGCAAGACCCCTCGCAGAAATGCCACGTTCTTCCATCAGCTCCGATAATATCATACCCAAGTCCTGGCCAAAGAGTTGGTGGTTGCCAACAAAAAGCAGTGGTTTCTTTGTTGATGGGACATGAGATAGACCCTTACGGCGCTTTCCAGAGATAGGATCAGTGCTAAAAAATACTGGACTCGTTTTCTCTCTTTGAGGTACAACCCTCTTATCAATTACGGCCTTGACAACATCATCAGGTGGTAGTTTCCAATCCATAATGGAATCATAAGTCTTCTGCTTGATATCAAAAGGATCAATATGAGAATCAAGGATAATTTCAGTCAAATTCAATCTTGTATCAAGAACGAAGTGACCTGCTCCCGAGACATCCATTTTGACGCAATCAGGGAGAAGCTGGCCAAGTCGGTTTGCTTCTTCCTTGGTAGGAAGCATGTTGTCATCACTACCTCCAATAATTAAGGCTGGGACGTTTAGCTTAGATAAGCGTTCTGGGTTGTTGACAACAGATGTGCCCACAGGAATCCATTCCAAGACACGGTGTTCAAGTGTTTTGGCGGGCAAGTAATCTGCAAGGATACGAAATCCATCTGATGAAGCAGAGAGCATACTCTCATTCGAGCTAGTCTTGGCACTTTGAAGAACAAAGTCAAAAATGTTTGAGTATTGCTTCGAGTCTGGAATTGTAGCTGCCAAAGCCATGCCTCCTATAATAGAGTAGGGGGTTGGAAAGCCTTTTGGAAGAGACAGTCGAAAGTTTCCCCTGTCATCAGTGGTCTTCTCTTGTGATTCAAGGTAGCGAAGCGAAGTCAAAATAGGTACGAGTTGTTCCCAATTAGTTTCATCGAATGATGTGGCTGGGTTGACAAGTACCATCCCTTTCAACAGCATCTTTTTCGATTCGAGTTTGGTCAGAGCCATGGCCACAGCACAAGTTAACAGACCTCCAAAACTCTCTCCAACTAATATCACTTCTCTCGGAGACTCAATAAACTCTGCTGACGATGTGGCATCCTTGACAAACTTCACAACTGAAATCACCAAATCTGAAAATGATACTTGATTATTCTTTTTGTCACCAGTCATTCGCCATAATTCAAACGAAGATGAGAGATCATCGAATTGCGCCGTTGCAGATATGCCAAAGCCGTCAAGACCAGGCAAATAGATCAACAAAGGAAGTGGTTTAGAAGAGTCAGGACTTTCTTTCTCCATTCTCTCTTCAAAGATACTACGATGCATTCTTGGCCAATCTTCATTCTCATCATAAATGGTTGGGGTTTGGAGTCTCCATGCTCCATTGAGTTGCCTATTTTCTCCAGGAGAGGTGGTTGCAGGGGCAACATATGTAAAGCTTGCTGAAGGCATATCTCTGCGAATAGATCCTCCTCCATTTTCTAGGTCACTGTACAGCTCTCGCATTTTGGACACGAATTGCTCCATCTCAGATAGATCTTCGTTTTCTGTCTGGATGATACTCGCCGACGGCATGTTTTCGATGACATGTGCGCCAGTATCATGACTTTGTCTTTGTTTACTGGTGGTTTGACCTAGATCTTGATGTTCGGTCGCCACGGATGCAAGAGAATAAGTTTTGGTCGAAATCGGAAGCCCTCCAGTTCTAGGTCTCGTTGTGTGCCGTTGAGGTTGAGGCGAAAATGCAGCCGTGCCTACGACAAGAACTATTTTCAATGTTAACCTCATCGTCGCTCTCTCTTATCTTAGATTATGTCTTCGTTGGCCTGTGCCGATGGAGGTTGATTGAGTAGAGAGTTGGGGTTGGGTGGTGAGAAGAAGTAGATTTTTTGTGGACTGAGAGAGAAGATGGAGAGAACGAGAGGCGAGAGGGAGAGATTCTAGATGATGACGGGATAACAACTAACAACACGATCGATGATCGATGCGATGATCGATGATTGAGATGAGGAATGAGGATGAGTGTGTGAGTTGTGAGTCAGTCAGCTCTACCTATCTAGAGAGAAGTACCTACCACCGTGCTACCACCCACGGGAAGCCGGTGCGGTCGTGCGGTGTATGCATGCTATCGTAGGTAGGTACATACAGCTACATACATACCTTATATCTAATACATTACCTAGGTAGGTACCATACGATACGTAGGCATCGTAGAGTCACACGGTACGTACGTATGGTATGTAGAGTAAGTCGTATCATAATTTTACGCGGGGCAGGTGGTGGGTTGGAGGTAAGTATCTCTCTAGGTAAGTAGGTAGGGTTGAAATAATGGTCAGCTGAGAGCTAATTTCCGTTTTTCATTTCTTTCACACAGGGGAAGTACTTACACATGAAGTATTCATTGCACCACCCACCCAGTAGTCATCTTTGTTAGAAAGGTGCCCAGATAAATCACAATAAATAATATCATTACTATTTAGGTTTCACGCTGAACAGCCCCACTGGGTTCGGTTCTTGGAGTCTCTTATAAACTTACATTGAATAACATGTAGACATTCAGTTCTTATCGCGATCATTCTGACTCTCGCGGATCTAAAAGACATAAGGGATGAAAATGTACGGTACTTGGTCACAATACTCGTCAAAATCAGCACCATATTTCTCCTTGCAATGAACATGATCTCTGCCAACACGGTGGACTAACACAGTCGTGAAAAAGATAACATAGAAATATGGTATAAACGAGTCAAATCCTGTAATAAGTCCCCAGGAAAGTGCCATGACAAGGTCTGCCGTGTAGTGGATCTTTCTAGCGATACCCCACCAGCCTCCTGTGAGTAGTTTGTTCCCATGTTTGGTCTTGATATAGGTTGGGTGGTGGAGTGTACCCCACGGTAATTGAGGAAAAGTTTTTCGCTCTACAAATGTCCCACGCTGCTGCATTCGGAATCGGTTCTTCTGAGAGTTGGCCGTATCCCAAACATAGTACGCTGCCAATAGAATGATGAACAGCGAAATCGTATACATATTGGAGTGGTGGATGGGGTCATTCGCAAGAGATCTGTTGAGTATATAGAGAGTGGAGTAACAGTATGAAAAAGGGACTCCGGCAAAGTTCCAAAAGATCAGCATGAAACCCCATTTCTCGTAGAAAATATCCCATGTTGTGGGTATGCATTCCTCTCCTTTCATGCAGGCATTCGCATACAGAAAGTGTGCCAGTAGCATGAATAACATAGGCGATGAAGTCTTGATCTTGTTCATTTCAATCAGCCCTCCAAAAATCGACCAAGCCTCAGGTGTGATTCCAGCTTGTAAATCTCGCTCAATGCTAATTTCATGATCCTTTGCAGCGGCACTCAACGTAACAAAGAAGAGGAGCTTCCAAGGAATACGGATTTCTGACCACATCTTCAAATCGACTTTGCCGATCCTTGGGTTCAAGACAGCGCCCATGAAGAGGTCGTAGGGAATAGATCCTGACATTCGATGTGTCTGTCCCAGTACATGGCTTACACTGTAGGTACCAATAGTAATGATTATTCCCCACAGCATTGCCACTGTCATGATTGGTCCAAGCTCGTCGACAACAGTAGTTATTGGAAACCATCCAGATACGTGAAGGACAGTCACAAGTAGCAGATCGACATACCAAGTAGCTACCCCATTGCAAAGGTACTCCAACTGTAATCCTCCTAAGCTTGGCACGGGCAAGCCCAAAACTATGATGCCTGGCATCGTTGCCGCTGTGATGTACTGAAACAAATTGAATGTGAGGTATATGTAAATCGCACGCTGTGTAGGAATAATGGTTGGTAGACCTTGTGACCAGAACTCCCATTGCAAAGGGTTCTGAAGTTGTCCATAATGTGTTGCAGCCTCATTTGGGACTTGATCGGGAGGAAGAGTGAGGCAAATGTACATGTAGGCCATGAGAACAGGAAATAACACCATCAGGGTTAGGGTTCCTAATGGACCACCGAATTCGTTCCGGTGGACCTTAGAGTCGCAGGCAATGTCTATCTTGGCGCCTTCGACAGTGGTGCTAATTTTGATGGAAGTGGCAACAATTTCATTGTCGCTGCTGCTACTGAACTCACTGGACGTGGATGATATGGAGCGTTTGCTTGTCCTAGACGGTTTCCCTCGGACCTCCGTAAATTGGGTAGAATGTGAGCGGTTCTGCAAGCCGCTGGCGCCACGCAAAGAGCCCCGTTCGGATTGGAGAAGCATATGTCTCTTACGATGAAACAACTGGTTTGACAATAATTGTAATTGAGTATTTTAGTGTTGTTCTTTTTGCTATCAATATGATAAGAAATTGTGATGATCTAGCCAGATAGGAGTAGGAGTGTCATAGGGATAGTGTCAATTCTGATACTTAAGAGAGTTAGAGATTGTCTGCAGTACATATGACAACCTTCTTACTACCATTACTGTACAGTTTTCTGGCTCTTGTGTTAGGTGGAATGCGGATGAATGCGAGTGTTTGTATGTGACTACCTAGGTAATAGCGATGATGAGAAGACGGAAGACGGTGTACTATGTATGGCGTTAGTTGCACCAGGTTGCACCTTTGGGCGGGGTTCTCATGGGAGGTCTTCTCATTTTCATTTCAAGATAAGAAAGGAGGAGTTCTCATTCATGCTCATTCATGGCGCAACATCGCGTGAGAATCTAAAAGAGCAGATGATACATAGGTACATATTGTACATATGTAGGAGGTATCTAGGTACCTACATAATGCGTCTCAGATCCGCCAGATGATGTTTTGCGTGACTTTTACTCGCATCTGTGACTGAGCGTGATCGGTGTCTGGCCGTCAACATGTAGCCAACATCTGCCAACTAACAACTGCAACATTGCGAAATCAAGGATTTCAGGACCATGACGGCCTTCGCCCGACCATATCCCATACGATACCTACCATATCCCATACATACCACCATGACCATAACCATGACGGGCTATTGATACAGGGACAACACGGACAACACTACGAAACATAAAATATAGCTGTCGCTGCCCGCCCTCCCAACAACAAGCGCTCTCGCCTTCATCGCTAGCCACTAAAATTATTCATGCTAAGAAATACCAGCCAGATTAATCCGTCCTGATCCTGCCTCGTGTAGATATTTTTTCTCTCAATCTCTCCCCCGTGGACTTCCCGGCCTCCTTTCGCTCTCTTCTTCTCCCGCCCAAATTCGAAATTTCAAACTTGATCAGGCCAATTTCTTTTGGTCTAACTCTCGATACTTTCTAGACTTTTCATTCCTCGAAAGACTGGTTCCCTCCCTCGCACCGCAACAGATCTTGTCATTGCCTCGCTCTTTCAAAAATGGATGCCCCGAATAAAGATGCCGCCCCGCCTACTGATCTGAAGGAGGCCACATCGCATCCTGAGCCACCGCAAGCGTCACCAGGGGGCGCCGCTCTTTCTCTTTCGCCTACTGATGCGAAGGAGACCACATCGCATCCCGAACAACCGCAAGCGTCACCAGCCCGCATCCCCAAGAAGAATCAACCATCTCTCGAACCATCGGGCTCAATTGATTTGAAATTGCCGTCTAGCCAAAACGAAACTAGATCGAATTCGTTTGATAATGGTGGATCATTGGTTTTACCCGCTGGCGTGCAGCTTCCTCCGTCTGTGACGCCCCAAATGATGGACGGCAGACTCCGACGCTCTTTGGTTGAGCTCTCTCCCGCCCAGATGAAAGAAGTTCTCATGGAGTACGACGAGGCTGTGAGGGAGAAGGGTGGGGAAATCCGTAACCACGCCGCGTATCTGTTTGGAGTGATCAAACGATACAAATCCCTTCAAGGCCGTGGCGGGAACAATGCCACGCCACAGGGCACCAACCTTTCCGACCAAGTGCAAGTGAGTGATTGCCTCTCATCTCTCGTCATTTTGATCTCTTCTACGCTTCTTAATTTGTACCAATGCTTTTGAAATCCTCGTCTTTGTTTGTAGGCTCGTCTAAACACGCTCGTTTCAAGTGGCTTCTGTACAGCCGAAGAAGTGGACATGAAGATAAAGGACCGCATGCGTATGCTTCCCGAAAGAGATGCCCTCGATGCCATTGACGAAATGAATGGCTGTTCAAGAGGCGAGATCAGAAATTTTGGGAGTTATTTGTAAGTCTGAAGAGCGAGAAAATTGTCTCTGAGTTTTCCCTGATTATCATTCTTATCCATCTCTTCTGAATCTGGCATCACGATCTACCATGCAGCATGGGAATCATGAACAGGTACATGAGGGGTGAGCGGCAGAATCCTCAAACTAGAGGCAGCAATCGAGCCCATAATATTCCTCACGGTAATAACAATCAAGATGGACGTCGATACGATGACAGGAATAATCATCGTGATTCCAATATGGGGAATGATAATCGCTTCGCTCACTATGGGAGAAATGAAAATCAGTCTAGCTCCCATGCCGGCAGGAATGACAGAAGGGATGGCCGTGACCGTGACAGGCGCTCTTCAAGAGATAGTGATAGAGATCGAGATCACTACCGCAGCAGACGCCGTCGATCAAGGAGCCGTAGCAGGAGCTATGATAGCAGAAGTAGGAGCAGGAGCCGAAGTCCTGAGTACAGGCGGAGACGAAGCCGAAGCCGCAGTGATTCGCGAGACCGGCATCGATCTCGCCGCCGCGACCATTCACGCGATTCTAGGCGAAGCTCNAGCAGCAAGCACCTCATGAATCACCAGGACAGCAAGTCCTAAGTCGCTTCCTCCTCCCCGTCTCCGAATGCAGCATGACCCTCGAATCCATCCTGGAAGATCTACGCAAAGATCCATGGCCCGTCCCATCCGACAAGCGCGTGGCTCGCTGTACCGGCTGCGCCCTCTCCGTCGCCACTTCTTTATTGGATCTAGCCCTCCCTCGTCGTGGAGCGCGCGTCATGATGTTCGTTGGCGGACCTTGTACGTCTGGTCCCGGAGCCATTGTTTCCCGATTGAAAACGGAGGATATTCGAAGTCATGCGGATTTGGCGCGGGGTGCCGAGCCATTGCATAAGCCAGCGTGTGAGTTTTATGCTGGGTTGAGCAAGAGGCATGTTGTGGGTGCCTCTACTAAAAAGGGTAAATCTGGGACGCAGGCTGCAGCCAATGCCAGTGCTATGTCGTGTCATGTGGTGGATGTCTTTGCCTGCTCGTTGGATCAGGTTGGTATTTTGGAGATGGGCGAATTGGTCGAGGCTACCGGGGGACAAATGGTACTGGGTGATTCCTTTGGTCAATCCGTCTTCAAGGAGAGTTTGCGCCGTGTGTTCAAAACGTTTGATCCTGACGTTCCACAGGATGGAGGGCAGATGCAAATGGCATTCGGGGCGACGTTGGAAGTGTTGACGAGTAGGGAGTTCAAAGTTAGTGGTGCCATTGGACCAGTGACGAGTTTGGGAAAAAAGGCACCGAATGTTAGTGATTTGGAAGTGGGGCGAGGTGGGACGAATGCTTGGAGTTTGGGAGGAATTGATCCGGGGACTACGATTGCCGTGTACTTTGATATTACCAATCCTGGGGTAAGTTGGTTTTTGGCTGTTTTGCGCTTGTCTCTGTATTTATTTGATTGATGAATCACATCATAAAAAAATGCATAAATAATACTCACCAATGCACTGTCTCTCACTACATTCATCATTCTCATTCATTCATATCCAATCAGACATCTCCATTGCCAGACGGAAAACGCAGATTCATCCAATTCCTAACAAAGTATCAGCATGCCAATGGTCGAACTCGTCTTCGTGCCACAACACTCTGCGGACCATGGTACAATCCACCTCCTGGAGCTGGAGATAAACCAGCTCCACCACCACCCGGGGCATCCGGTGGATTCAACAATCACAGCAACATGGAACAACCCAGTCCGGTGAAAATGAGTTTTGATCAGGAGGCGGCAGCAGTACTCTTGGCTCGTGTGGCGGTGGAAAGGACAGAGACGGAGGATGTGGCGGATGTTCTGCGCTGGATCGATCGGAGTCTCATTCGTCTTTGTGCCAAGTTTGCAGACTATGTGCCAGACGATCCCAACTCCTTTCGACTGTCGCCGGAGTTTAGTCTCTTTCCACAATTCCTCTTTCATCTACGTCGGTCGCAGTTTCTGCAGCTGTTCAACTCCAGTCCGGATGAGGCAGCGTACTATCGCTACATTCTGAATAGAGAAAATACCACAAATTCACTCGTCATGATTCAGCCCACTTTACTCTCGTATTCGTTCAACGGACCTCCTCAGCCGGCCCTCCTGGACTCTCAATCCGTTCAGCCCGACACAATCCTGTTACTGGACACATTCTTCCACGTGATTGTCTTCCACGGAGAAACCTGCGCGGCGTGGCGAGAACAGCGCTACCACGAACAGCCGGAGCATGAGGCANTGAAGAATTCGCGGGCCCAGAGTGGGCAACCGACTGGAGCCCCGAGCAGACGAAAACCTGTGGTCAATTCAACCATTATCGGCTCAGCGTCCTTGATTGGGTTCGGCTTGTTGGAGAACTTGGTGATGGCACGACGCACTGACGCTTCGAGGAGTGGGTCCTTTTCCTCCAGGAGGGGTAGAACGGAGGATCCATTGCAGGAAGTGAGGATTCTTGTCTTAGCTGAGTTGTTGACGAATCCGCCGAGGGGCGCTTTTTTATCGAGCTCTTCCAGAGCGAATTCCAGATCGACATGTGGAACGACGAGGGTGACATCATCGACAAAACCCAATGGATCGCACACTTTGTTCCTCTTTGCTCATTATTACTACAGTGATGAAACTTGCAGTCCAATCATAAGTCATGATGAGTTGAATAATCACGTATTTTGTGACAATGACATGCCCATTGTTTTCTGTGTGGTGACCGTTGAAGGGCTTCTGAGGTACAAATTATTGTGAAGCGCTTTCACTAAATTAATTAATTTGGGATTTGCAAAAAGCTTTCAACCAATCATTGCCCAGAACCCTGTATGATTGATTCCCTCGTTACAAAAGAGCAATTAAGAACGTAACTTCTCATGCTTGTCACTTCGCAATAGCTTGGAAGGAGTGTGCTCGTTGTGATAATTTACATCATTCAACGTATCATCATGTTCATCTTTGAAGAGGGATATTTTACTACTATGTACAAGTCTGCCAGCATTGACGTCAAGTTGGCTCAGAATCTTCAGAAGATAGTGTGTCAACAGATTGTAAGTTTGATCGAGTGCCCTCTTCTTTATCTTGACACACATTCATGCCATCCTCGCCCGTGATTTCCTCTTCATCTGGAGACGAACAGTATTGCCCACTTTCACATCCATGGCAAACGTCTGTACTGTTCGAGTGGCATTGTTGACACTGACAAACACCTAGCGCAAAATTGCATGAAGATGTCGCACAGTGTGAATTATCAGTACATGCCTGTCCCGTACCCAGTCTTCCACCAAAATTAAGAAAGTCACGTACTTCTTGAGCCTCTTGGCTTTGAGTTACCCAGTCCAAGGCAATGAAGTTTGGCTTGAATTCATCATTGTTTGACATGCATTCCTGAACACGAGGGTAAAGAATACCCCTTTTGTCATTGCGAATGATGGATGTGAGACTTGATTAGAGTTATCATCTTTTCGTTAGTACAGTTTCATAGATTTAAAAGACGATCACTCACCAACCATTATTGCCACCACCAGTCAAATTATCTCCCACCGTATCACCTCTCGCCCCCGGCCCACTACCGCAGCAGAAATGGTTCTGAAAGAATAGCCTCGTCCAACGATCGTTTAATGGAAGTGAAACTTTCTCCGATTCCCACATGAATCGAGGCTCGCACTCATCGATCCCTTTCCAGTGATTCTCTTTCAACACATATTGATTGTACATGAATCCGTATTCCGTGTCAGCCATTTCTGACTTATCTGCGAAGAAGAATAGACGCTGACCGGATTGACGAATCTCATCAAGTGTTGGCCAGTTATCATGATCTTTCCAAAGGTCATGGTCATATTTAAATGTCATATCCTTGAGTGACGTGCCATTCACAGCCAATGAGGAAAACGTGTCCTGTAAATGTGCCAAAATATCATGGCAGCATTCTCCATCAGTTTCGAGAAAAAAAGAAACGATTGCATCATCATCTTCTTCCAGAAAAGGAATTAGATTGGAACTTAAAGTTGATTCAAATCCTCCATAATCTAATGCAAATAAGCTCGAACCATGCACCAGACGAAGAGGCTCATCATATCTTTCATTGATCATGACATCCAAAAGTAACCCACGGATACCATCTGTTGCTAGCTGATCAATTATTGTATTATCTTGATTTGCACCCAGTCGCTCTATCCATCCTTCCGACGAGGCGAGTGAGGCATGTGAGTTGTGGGAGGCGAGGAATGTTGTTTCATGAAACTTGAGATTGCCATCTGGAGTAGGAGTTGTATCTAATTTTCTCATCGCAGCTGCATCTGGATGACTTGCTGTTTGGCGTAGCTTTGCTGCTGCGGTGGATTGCACAAGGATTGTCAGAGCTGCCATGGCGATGCGAATTGATGTCTTCATTTTATTTGGGAATAATGTTCTACTCTCTGGCTCTGACGTGCATATATATATTATGGTATGTTGCACTCTCCTAAATCAGCGCTATGGCTCTGTTCTTTTAGGAGTCTTCCTTCTCTCCTCTAGAGCCATCGCGACCTTGGCCGGCGCAACAATTGTAGATTGACCATTATGGAAATTTCACCATCGCAATACTACATCATACAATGAGAAATCCTACAAACCAAAATTTGAATAGCTTCTGAACTCTTCTGAACCACAGAACACAAAACATCATTGTTATTACCTGTTAGTACCACAATAAATGGTCTAAGTAGATCCTGGCTGAGTAGGTAACGTAGATATGCGTTCATTCTTAGATCTTGCCATTTGAGCTTTGAGACAAAA
>JAZGVS010000494.1:0-14236 GCA_037356235.1 Bacterosira constricta
GAAGCGCAGTAGAACAATTCCATCGACAAACAGTGCTTGTATTTTCGTCTGCTGTGGAGAGGCGGGGAATACTCAGAGTCAATTCATGAAAATCTCTTGAGCACTATTGAAAACGCAATCAAGTAGGAAATGGTTTGAAAACAAAAAGCTGCCGGCTCCAGAAATGGAATGCCTGGCAAGCTAGTCTCGTTGGATATTATTAACCCCAAACATTACGGTGAGGGGCCAGAAAAAATAAACCAACAACAGGCAAGAGCCAAAATCCGTAGCCACGAGTGCCGAACTTCGTGGCACCGTCCTTGGATGCTCATTGGGTAAAAGGGGATAGGGAGTAGCCCGTCTGGAGCTGCTCTGGTTCCGAAAGAAAAAAAGAAAGTATCATTGTGGAGTGTTTAGCAGAGCATATATCGCATCTAGTATAGCCTAGATTTAAGCGTCGACAGCTATGATTGTTATTATTATTATTTATTATTTTGTATCGATTGATATTTAGTTGGCAGATGTGAGGTGAATCAATGATACAATGGCAAGATGATGTGGCGTTTGATCACAATTTTACACATACATTTAGCGAAATAAAGTATGGCTACTATGATGCCAATACAAAATAGTACATTACTCTCTCCTCTCTTCCTCCTCTCTTTTTCTTCCTTTTCTCTCTTCTTTTTCTGTGGTGGGCAAGGGGTGATCAAAAATTCAGCTAGGTAGGTACATAAGCCACCTGCCCATAACTTTGTATTTAGCATATTTAAAATGGCTGCTATGCTGATATCTACCCAGCTAGCTCATGACGATTATGTAGGTACCACTTCAAGATAGTGGCAACCTGCACTGCTGTGGCGACGATGAATGGGGCAGCAATTATGAGGACCTTGGACTGTTGCCGATGGCACGTGGCGATTCGGGCGCAGCGAAACCAGCATACGGCGACCGGCAACGACGATGAATGCGGCGACTGGCGTCGATGAAAGTTCAGCAACCGGCCGCGGCCAAAGCCTCCTCTCTATCTCGTCTCTTCTCCCTCGCAAACCTGATCCAAAATAAAACTAGTCTCAACTTCCTCCATGCCCTCTGGATTTTCAAGTACCGTTCCAAATCGTCCTGCATCTGGTCCATCACTTCTGTGCCCTCTGTTTTTGCACAGGAGGTACCTTCAAATCCAAGAGGATGGCGTGCCGATATTACATCAATCTCTGCTCGCAACCCAGTTTCCGGTGGTAACCAACAATTTATGGAATCTTGAACATTAGGTCTTTGACTTGCCAATAGCTTGTCGTACACTCTTCTCCAGCCAGGATCGCATAGGACCCATTTCGGATTAATAGGAAAGGTGAATCCTTCATCAATTTTAGTAATAAGTATATCCTGCAACTCTCCAACATTCACCTTCTTCCATTGGATGTTTCCCGGTAAGTTATCAGAAACGACAAGGAACTCGTCATCAATTTCCTTGATATACAGAGAAGAAGCGATGCATTGAGGAATTATAGAGCATGCAAAAAAAATAGATTATACCCAGAAACAACTTACCTGAGGGAAAAACCAGTTGAAGCATTCAGCACCATGGCGTACACATCCAGTCTCTTGGAGACGGGATACAGCAACTTCGACGATTTCGTAACTCTTTGGATCGCCGTTGCCATATTTGGGTGTCATGGGATAGTACCCCTTCAGGGCAGCTTTCTTAAGCACCCCGAACCATGTTTCCATCCACCCTGACTTTGAGTCGGAAGACCTTTCATCTAAAACTTCACTAATATTTTTGACAGACCATTTCACCAATTCAATTTGGTCTTGGGGAATTGGATGTTCGTACTTGACACCGCGCGACCCAAGTAAGAAGCAATCGAAATCAGAAACGACAGGTTTCACTTTACCGTACTCTTCATACGCCATTAAGAGCATGCGTGGTTCCATAGGACAGCTTTTGCACATTTGATAGACAACAGCGCGGGGTTCTCCCGGCGCAGGCACATGGCGGAGAGCCTTAAAGTTCATATCCATAAATGTAAGTTCCGAATTCCGGCCAATGTCCCAATCTGATCCCGGGGGGCGAGAGCAGTCTTGCATCATAACATAACTCTCCCAAAACAATCTCTCGGTAATATCCAAACCATAGACAGGTGAGCTACAATTGATGTACGTATCAACAAATTTGACATCGAGGTTTTTATCATCGTACATGAGATGTTTCATAGCCAATTCCTGCTCAGCTGGATCGGCATATTCATCACTTAAAACACGCATGGCATCATCCGCCGCAAATAACATAAAATCTTTGATATCCAACATCATTTCAAGTGCTTCATTTCGGGAAGCTTCACTTTGGTAAAAGATACGAACTGTCTTTCCATCTTTGACGTAGGCCCGGACATGTTCCTTGTGGGGATCTTGATAAATCTGGATGAAGGGCACATAGGACGATATATTGCCTTTCTTCGCAGACTTTCCTTTTATGTCGAGTCCCTTCCCTGTAGCAATTCCCAACATCATATTCTTGATTGCCTCATCAGAAGTGGGTCTCCAAACTGTGAACACGTTGGCTTTGTTGAATAAATTGGCCAATGGAGACGCTGCCAGGTTCTCATCCATGGGCGCCTCCCCCCCCTCCCTAGCCACCTCATCAAAGAATTTCAATATTTGCCATCGCGGATCGCATCTGTAAAACGATGACAACCACTCCATTTGGGGGGTGCGCTCTGCCAACTCAAGTGCCTTCTTCAATGTGTACTTTTGATGCCAGGCATTAATCTTCATTGTGGTTGACGATCGACGACGAGTAATATTTCTTTGAACATCTTCCTGCTCGAATTCCTCAAGGGCAGCGTTTGGATCAAACTCGCCGAAGTCATCATATTCCACGTCATACATGGTTGTTGTTTTCGTGGTCGCTCGATATTGCGCTATGTGCAAATCCATGAGATTTTGCTCCATATCTGGTTGGTCTGTCTGTCTTTTTCCTGCTGACTTACGTAATCCTCCCACTAGTTGTAGACCTGCCTCGAATGTATCCTCATCACTGTTTTCACTTTCCTCGTCGAAGCTCAATTTCCCTTTCCTGCGTATCTCATCCTGTTCAATCTGCCTACGTTGACGCTGTTCTTGCCCATCGTCAACGTTACTTTGCGTATTGATTTGAGCACTGGCTCGAAGTTCTTTAGCTGCATCCCTCTGCTCCCTGATGCTCTCTTTCATTTTTCTATCATTCTCTGACTGTTCTCGCTGCTTACGTCGGCGCTGTTCTTGCTCATCGTCAACGTTACTTTGCGTATTGATTTGAGCACTGGCTCGAAGATCCTTAGCTGCATTCATCTGCTCCCTGATGCTCTCTTTCATCTTTTTATCATTTTCCGACTGATTCTGGCTCCGACGTTGACGTTGATTTATTTCATCATCTTCTTCATTCCCATGATGGGTTTTGCCATCATCACCTCGATCCCTTTCCTTGCTTCTCTTATCTCCCGAGTCTTCTTCCCGATGGCTATGCCGATGACGATGACTATGACGATGACTATGCCGATGTCGCTCTTTACCAGTGTCATCAGTAGTAGTTTTCCCATCAGGAGATTTCCTCCTGCTGCTGCGCTCCGACTTTCGATGCCTATGACTTTTCCGCGATGGTTTGCGGGGCTCCTCTTCTTCAACCTCGTGGTGGTAAACATTATTTTGCATCAAAGATTGGGATTTCTTCCATTGCTGACTACCGACAGCCATCGGTTTTCTATCCTCTTTGAGACGTCGGTTGGTATCTTCTTGGGACATGCCAGATGATGCCATTCCTCCTGCCCCTGGCCTTGTCCCTGGCTGTGTGATCATGCTACTGAGGAGCCGGTCCTTGGGGTGTGCTGCGTTTCGCTCGGCATTATTAGTTTTCATATCCCCCCAACTCCGATCCCCCCCAAACGAGCTATCAGCACTGTTCAAACTGTGCCGCTCCCTTGCAGCAACTGCTTCAAAACTTTCTCCCCTTTGGTAAGACACACTCTTTGAATTTCCCCCCACGATCGCATTCTTATTCGCAGAATCAGTAACTGGATTTAGATACTGCGGTATTATCGGTTGAAAATCTCTCCTTTGAACACCACTACTGGATGTTCCAGAAGCACCTCCAGAAGTTGTTTGAGGCGGAATGGATTGTGCAGGTTCTGATGTGGTACCGCTCCTACTATTAGATCGACCATACAAGAAATCATCTTCTTGTTTTTGTTTTTCACGTTGTTTTGCCTGTTCCCTGGACCGTTTAGATTTGCCAAAGAATTTATTCATGGTTGATGTTTGTTTGTGTTGATTCTTATTTTTTGGAGATATTATTATTTCTCTGTGGATTTATTGAAGCCAATGAGAAGCCATGATTGGAAATATTGTGAGATATTGAGGTATGACACCAGACATATAAATATAACATTCATATGCTCCAAAAACTGCTAGGCCATATAACAAATAATTCATTGATGCAATAATACAAGATCCAAAAATAAAACGGAGAGCAGAAACAAAATTTTCATACTCCGAAGCCATGATGAATGATGAATCAAAAGAAATAATGCTAGCCCGCCCTTGCTTGATGCATCACTCGAAAATGACGAAGCTTAGCCCTAACCCTAACACTAACATCAAGCAAGCAAGCATTTGCTCTATATGTACTTGCCTTACGGCACACGGTCATCAGATATAATACGCTCCCGATCCCGATGGGCGACAAGGCTGAACGAAACGGCTCTGACCATTAAAACATTTATTCTACACAGCACGATTCAAAATTCATCACTGCACCCGACTGACCTCCCCCCCCCTCTCTTTCTTACCTCTCTCACTATTACTCGTCGCGGCGGTCAAAATGTAGTTCTCAGTTATCATTATCAGATTAGAATTATCTAGATGAGATGAGAATGGGGCGGTGCGGTTCGGTGATGGGGCGTGCACTTGAACTTGACGAAGAGTAGGTAGGCTTATCGGCAGGTAGATAGAGCGCATGTATGAGCTGATCGTGGATCGTGGTATGAGCGCACGCGCTCATTTGTTCGCATGCAGGTAGGTCTGTTTGCCGACCGACGGCAAAACTGCGACAAAGAGTCAGCATCCGTGGGGTTGAACTTAGGGTTACTTTGTATAGTTCCTATCGTATGTAGAGAAAAGGCCATACATTTTGAAGATACGTGGTGTTCGCCACGTCACTCAGACATGTCGTCTCATGACGTCACGGAGGTAAATGACAAATGCCGATTCTGTTTGCCGACTGCCGACTGTGGCTGCGGACAGTCTTACAACTACAAAGATATTCATTATTCAATAATCAATGAAACAATAGAAGCGACAGCCCTTCGTTCGACTATCTACTCGGCCTCCCCCATTACAATGGCACTGTTAAGACAATGCCATAACTTGCAATCTCGGCTGGCCATTCGTCAGAGCAGAATACTCACCTTTTTTGCCAGTGGTGCGTCGTCAGCCGCTGGTGCCGCCCGACCCATCTCCTTTCGGTCTCGACTTTTGCTCCCATCATGTAGTAGAGCGATTGGATCGAGTTGGAAAAGAAATGATATTGACGTTAGCAGTTGCAGTTCTACAAACTTCGGGAAGTATGAACAATATCGTCCTACACAATTACAGCACAAACAAATGCAATTAGGATGGGTGACTCATGGAGAACGGTGGTTGAGTACATCATCTAAAAGCAAATCATCTCCCGACAACGACAACCCCAAAAGCAAACAAAAAAATCAACAAAGTGGAAAATTTCTCAATATGAAAAAGTTCCAATCAATTGAGGAAGCTGCCGATATGACTTTCAACCGTTTGGATGACTTGAATCCTGGGAACTTGTCCTCATTTTGGACGAGGGTTTCACAACTGGTGCTGGTGTCACCAACATATCAGAGGAAGAATAATACAAAAGATGTTCAACGACAACAATTGACACGCCAACTAAAATCCATATTTTCCAAAACGATGGATCAGATGAAGACGTTCCAACCGCGAGATTTGACCCAAACAGCACTTGGATTTGCCAAAATTGTGAAGGAAGTTGACTTCCACGGAAAGAAGCACCAAGACGGGACAACTCGAAGGATTCTTGGCGATATTTTTATTGGGAAGAACTCTCAAGAAAAAATCATATTTCAATCCATTGCAAAAGCTTCTTTGCCCCTACTCCCAGAGTTTGAGCCTCTGTACTTGTCCAATCTTGCATATGCCAATGCCATTGCTGGTATTTTTTTCGAAGATCGGACTATTCTGTTTGAGCAAATTGCTGAGAATAGCATCCCTTTGTTAGGAACTTTTAATCAGCGAGATCTTGCCAATATAGTATGGTCATTTGAAAAAATTGGAGCATCAAATCCAAGGCTCTTTGGAAAAGTGTCAAACTCTATAGTTGCACTAGATCATTTGGGAGAATTCAGTCCTCAAACTCTGTCCAATCTTTTGCTGACATTTTCAAAGACTAAGGAAGTAGACCCACGATTTTTCAAGAAAATTGCTAATCATATCGTTCTACTTGAAAATTTGAGGGAATTCCAGACACGGGATTTTTCCAACATATTATGGGCATTTGCCAAGGCTGAAGTGTCACATCCAATGCTTTTCAAGAAGGTGGCTGGTCATATACTTTCACTTGA
This sequence comes from Bacterosira constricta, assembly GCA_037356235.1. Taxonomy (NCBI): domain Eukaryota; phylum Bacillariophyta; class Thalassiosirophyceae; order Thalassiosirales; family Thalassiosiraceae; genus Bacterosira; species Bacterosira constricta. Next base: position 6,618 of record JAZGVS010000494.1, read on the forward strand.
TAGTTTACGGGATTTCAAGCCACAGGCAATTTCCAACCTGGCATGGGCATTTGCAACATCTGACATGACAGACTCAATGCTCTTTGAGAAAATTGCTAGTCATCTTGTTGCAAATAACAATTTGTTTGATTTCTATCCTCAAGATCTTTCCAACATCTTGTGGGCATATGTTGAGACAAACGAGGCAAATCCAATGGCATTTGTTAAGGCTGGCGAATCCGATCCGATTCTTTTCCAGAAGATTGCTGATCACATCATTGGACTTCACGACTTGAGGGGGTTCAAGCCACAGGAGCTCTCAAACATTTTATTGGCATTTGCAAAGGCAGAAGCACCTGATCCGCAGCTCTTCAAGATGGTAGCTGATCACATTGTAGCACTGGACACTTTGAAGAAATTTAAGCCGCAACATCTTTCCAACACGGTATGGGCATTTGCCAAGGCTGAAGTTCCACATCCAAAGCTTTTCAAGAAGGTGGCAGATCACATTGCTTCACTGAAGAGTATGAAGAGATTCCAACCCCAACATTGTTCGAACACAGTGTGGGCATATGCATCTGCAAAAAAGGCTAACCCTGGCCTTTTCAAGAAAATAGCTGCTCACATTCTGTCACTTGACAACTTGAACTCTTTCAGCTCGCAGTCTTGTTCTGAAATACACTGGGCATTCGAAGCTGCTAACGTCGTCAATGCTGAACTTTTTGATGCTTTGGATACCAATGAGAAGTCTCAGACCAACATAGTATTGGCATCAGAAACAGCGAAGGCCTTGGAAGAAATGGACATAGTATTGGCACCAGAAAGGGCGAAAGCCTTGGAAGAAATGGATACTTTAGATACCAATGAGAAGTCTCAGGCCACCTTTGTATTGGCATCAGAAACGGCGAAAGCCTTGGAAGAAATGGCACAGGAGACTGCTGTAGAATCTGCTACTAATGAGAGGTAGGTTGGCTTCTCTTTTTGGAAGAAACCTACTTTGAGCAGAATGGTTTTGGAATAATACGTAGTAAGGTGCAGAGGGTAATGTAAGGTGCTTGAAAGATACTTGACCCAAATTTATCATGCTGTAGGACATTATTCGCTAATAGAGTTAGTCTCATACAAACTAAGAGTCTCTAGAGTCATTTTAGGAGTACATAATTCAAGGCCATTAACAATCTCGCGTGACCTGATTGAACTCGATGAAGTCTTGATAGCACTTCCTTGTATTGTCAATGAGTTTCGTCATTTTCACTCCTGCCCAAGAATGACTGAACTTCTTCTGTAATTTTTTTGTTTGGCTATTGATTTATTGCTCAACTAAGGATGACCCAACACTTCCGTTACATTATGAATGATTTCATTTGAGTATTGATTCATTCCCAAGTAATAGATTCGCCCTTCACAACCACACAATGCCAAGTTGGAAGTGCCTTGTTTGTCGTTCTTTCCTACCTATCGTTTAATCTAATTCTTGAGATAGCTCGCCATGAGAGAAAAGAGTNATGTTAGGGGGTGAAATAATCCATGTGGGAGTGAGTAAAATAGAGTAAGCGATCCTTGACTTTCAGTTCCGTTGCGTGCAATAAATGAGAATGCAAGCAATTCTTAGAGATAAAATAGTATGACCAAGATTGCTAGAGAGACTCCATGGTAAACTTAAATTAGCATAGATCTACCACACTCACTCCCCAAATGATTCTTTGTTCTTCACTCTATTTGTATTTTCTCTTTCAACCCCCTGTGTAATTGTGTGTACCCCAATCAATACATGGCATATTGTGATGAGAATTATTACTCCTCACTTCTCTCTCAATGATATTTATCACTCTCCCCAAACGAGTTTTCGCCAAGTACACACAAAATCTATCTCTATCATCACATTTAAATCATTTAGTCCCCCTTAGAACTGGCTCACCGCTGACGCGGGTACTTGTCCTGGAAATACCAAAATCAAGATCAAGTGGATGAGAGGTTGACAATAAGAAAGAGAAACCAATGCCTCCCAATGAAAAACAAGTTACAAGACAGTAGTAGCCCTGGAGCTGCAGGGAGCAGTAGCAGTGCGGCATTGCCGACAAGAAGTAGTGGCAGGGCGCCATGGGGAAAACTACCCGAGGAGCATAGGAGGCTCTGCTATATCAGGCATGTCGCGTGCAATTCAGGCCCATTGCCATGGCTTCCGTGTCCTCTGCCAGTTCTAGCGGTGCGGTATTGCCGGCAAGTAGTGGCATCAGCGACATGGGAAAGACTCCCAGAGTAGCACCTGCCCCTGCCTCTGCCATACCAGGCACGTCCGCTGCCGTGGCTCCCATGCCATCCTCAAGCACAGCCAATGCGCTCAAAACCGGCAACTCAGTGCACAACTCCATGGGCGCCATTTCCCACGACGGCCCCCTTGCCTCCTCCGTCCATGGTGGCTCCTCTGCCCATTCGGCACATCCCCTCATGGTCCATCGCGCATGGCCCATCTCAGTATGGCAGGACCGTCCTCCCCAAAGCAACACATGGGCAACCAACATATGCAACCAGGAACGGCAATGAATCCCCACATGAACATGATGAGGATACTCCCCCCTTATTGGCTACTCAGCCCATTCTGCGCATCCCTCCATGGTCCATCACCCATGCATGCCCATCCCAGAATCCCTCCGTGAACATGATGATGTGCCGTGATGCCACCATGAGAAATCCCCGCCACCTACAGAATATAGATTTTTTACTCAAACTCTCTCAGAAACTCACCTTGTTCTTCTTCTTCTGTTTCTTCTTCTCCGCCTCCGCCTTCTTAGCAGCCTTGGCCTTCGCCTCCTTCGCCGCAGTCGCCGCTGCAATTTCGGACGGTGACTTTTTGGTCGATTTGGCCTTCGATTTAACAACGGCCGCAACATTCACCTCTTTATCAGCTCCTCCTCCCTCTCCATTCTCAACTTTGACCCAATCCTCCGGCTCCGGTGCCGAAGCGCTAGATGCCGATTTACCCTTTTTCTTCTTCTTCTTTTTCTTCTTCCCTCCGCTCGCTGCCGCGTCCCCACCTTCCGCATCATCATCCCCCTTCTTCTCCTCTTCCATTCCACCAACGTTCACCTTGAGCTGACTTGGTATTTTATCAGGTTTCGCATTGGCATCTGGATTCTTGTTTGACTTTTTGGGAGTGGGGTCCACAACAGCCGTATCAGTAGCCGCAGCGCTAACCCAAGATTTGCTCCCCCCATCCCATCGTTTATCGCTCTTGCTGCCTGTTGGTAGATTACCAGAAATGATTGAGGAAGTTTTGGATCGTGGTGCCGGATTGGAAGGGATTTTTGCAGGTGATTTTTTCAGACTATTGGATTGCGCGCCAATTTGACCCAACATGTTGGCCTTGGCAGTGCTGGGATCGGACTTCTTTTTCAAACTATTGATTTGACCCAGCATGTTGGCCTTGGCACTGCTCCGCTCAGTGGCAACGGTGGTAATGGTGGACGACGATGCGACACTGACCCCGCCGCCATTGTCACCAGGTGCACTCGTAACAGCCGTTGCCTTCTTCTTGTTACGTTCCTCCAACTTTTTCTTCCAATCGGACGTACCACCCGATGTAGAAGCACCAGCACTAGCCATCGACTTGACGCTAGAACCCCCCACCAACGACGTACTACTCTTCTTACTACCACCCCCCTTCATCATCCTCAACCGTTCCTTCGCAATCCGTTCCTTCTCTTCCTCCGCCTTCTTCTCATCCTCCAATTTCTTCTCCTCCGCATCCCGTTCCTTCTGCGCCTCGGCAGCCCTGCGCACTTTGACGGCCTTGAGCTTGCCAATAATCTCCTGCTGCTCCTCCGGATCATCGATCCCCTCTGCCAAGAAACTATTCAGAATGGCCCCATCGGGCACTCCCGCCTTGATCATTCCGTATTGCCGTCCGTGCATTTTGACAATCTCCTCGGCCTCCTCCACTACCTTTTTCTCGGTTTCTTCCTTTTCCTTCTCGACGGAGGCAATGCCTTCGATGCGTAGTCGTCGTTCTTCGACACGTTGCTTTGCCTCCATGGCGAGTTGGGCCATTTGGCTCTTGAGCCGTTCGTTTTGGAGCATGCGCTCGCGTCGTTTTCGTTGGGCTTCGGTTTCGCCCTTTTTGATGGCGACGGTTCCATCGGCTCGGACTGATTTGTCAGTGGCGCTGAGTACAAAATGTTTCATTGGATCGTTTTGCATGGTGGCAAGGTATATCTTGTGGGCAATGTAGTGAGACGCCAAGAATAATAGGAATGTAAAGAGGGAGGAGAGATAGGCGATGGTTTTTGTTTGGAGGGTTGTCAAGTAGGTGGCTAGGGATGGTGGAATGCGAAGCGTGACGGTTAGGAGATTGTTGATTTTTGTTCGTAGTGGCGAGCTTGGCACTTGTTCTTCTCCCTTATCCTCCGTAGCGACTTCAAGATTGGAATTCTTCTTCTTCTTCTTCTTGTCTAGCTTGGCAGTCGCAGCATCAAAAAATGTATCGACATTACAAACAGTGGTTCCATCCTCAATCCCATCCAATTCCGCATCACTCAAACACTTGGCATAATTCTCCTCTGCCAATTCTCTCATGCCCAATGGATATCCATCACTATCCACGGGTCCATCCAACGAGTAAATGTGTCCATCCAATTTCTGTTCCTGCTGTATAATCCCCCCATCCCTCAACAAGTACAAACTATTCAAACTCAATCCCAGCGTAACCCCACTCGCCACCAATCCCAAAAGTAAACAAAACGTAACACACCCCTCCCAAACCTTGCCCAACTTCACATACCGCTCGTACTTCTTTCGCTGATACGGCCTCATGCTCGCCAACGCCGCACTCTCCGCCTTGCCCGCCTTTTCCCTTAGTTTGATCAACGACGCTTTCCCACCCGTCGAATATTCCAATAACACCCGCCCCCGAAATAAATTACCGTGTAAAAATTCCTTTAAATCCAATTTTTTACTGAGTATTGCATGGAGGCGCGCCACCCCTCCAATCTTCTTGGAGCGTGCGCGCATCACCCATAATAATAGAGTCAAGGTTAGGATGCTTCCTGATAGTAGTGGGACGTGGTGGGAGTGGTGCAGTTCGTCATGGAGCCAATTTTGGGTGAGTCGCTGGTAGCGCGTGAGACGTTCTTCGATTTGAAGTTGGGTTCGATGGGTGAATGTTTGGAAGTAGAATTGGATTTGTTCGTATGGATCTTCGGGGAGCTGAGGATGCTTTGACTCTTGAGGATCAGGAAGTGCATCCAAATCCTCCCATTCTTCACCTTCCTCCAATTCCTCCAACTCCAAATCTTCCTCCCCATTCGCATTGAGCTTGAAGCGTCTCTTTTTCTTCTTCTTCTTCTTCTTCTTTTTATTACGATCCCATAGCGAATTGGCTTCGGCGGCGGCAGCGCGGGCGGCGGCTTCTTCGAGTTCGGTACGGTAATCGCCGTGTTCGTCGAGGAAGTTTAGGAAGGCGCGGGCTAGACGGGCCTTGACGGATACTTTTGGTGGCATGGTATAGTTTGGTTTTGTTTTATTGTTGTGCTCTTCGTTTTGCTTTTTGCTTTGCGCTTACGACAGCTTTTGATCGTTCAAGATCGTTGAATGATATAGTATGTGTCTCTTGTGATTCTTCCACGACGCTATCTCGATATTATTCTAACAAACTCTAATCTCGCTATCGCTATATGGCGTATCGTATGCACAACAGATGTTATCAACTCTTCAATGCTAGATCAATCAGGTGATGCACATCATAGCATAATCAACATCCATTTGTATCAACAACATCCCTTGATTGCGTTTGTGAGGAGGCTTCAGGTTCAGTGCTCAATGTCAAAAGCCAATCTCTGATGCCAGATGCCAATCATGCTTTCATCGAGCGAGAGCTAGTACCAGATATGTAGAATCTAGATGACATAGCTCTAGATACGATACAATATTGTACCTAGCTAGCTGAAGCGTAGGTACGTGGACCGGGGTGTCATGATTTCGTCGTCAGTTGTGATTAGTACCAGATCCGCTGTCATTCCCGCCCACAGCCATTTTTCTCATGTTGTCAGAGCACGGTCAGAGTCTGTCAGTTGTCATTCATCTTTTGTCTCTTTCTTCCATCCACAGTGTGAGAGACAACCACGTTGCCTCTAGAACTATCTATTCCCACGTTGAATACATAAAGTTGGATTTCAGATGACGTAATCAACTTGAAGTTGGAGGGATAAAAAATCATGCGCTGGATAGTTGGGGGAGCGGGGGGGATTGGAGTTTGGATGCGCCCGCCAAAGAGAAATGTGCTTTGGTGGTGTAGTGTTATGAAGTTTCCTAGAATCGGAACTTACGGGTTGGAACTGAGGCGACACATGTACCCGAAGTTTCGCGATTTCGGAGTTTGATGACGTGGCGGTGTCGTTGCGATGAAATTGCGCGGGAACGTCTCCTACAGATGTTGTTCTACAATTGCTTCGGTAGCATGGCTTACTATAATAATAATGGGGGCTAGTTTAATATACACACTTAGTCTATACTGAGTGAATATTTTCAAGCCAGGTGATGTTGTTGTTGAGATATACTGGTGGTGGCAATGGTAACGGGTTCGTGCCCAGGCCAGGNTGAATGCGGTATGGGCGAGTAGTATTCATATCATGAGTGCGTGTGTGAAGCAGCGATGGGAAGAATGAGATGCGTTGAGAGAGTTTCAAATAAGAATCAAGATAATTAAAGGAAATAATCAGAAAACTAGACTCACCGACAAATCAATCATGGCCGTGTTCACCACGCTGCTAGAGCGAGAGGGATGTGTCTGAAACTCATCGTCAGAGTCCTCGGAGTCCGTATCGGCCCACCTCATTGTGATTTTGTTTATCGGATTGGGAAAAGGAGAGTGGTTAAATGGCACGCTGATTTATCTGAAATATTGAGGAAATTTAAAACTATCTGTCAATTTGGAGGGCTCGTCGCTTGTGGTAGGCAGGTCACTTGGATGAGGGTATTCGTTTTGGGGGGTGTGCCAGATAATATATTGGATTGGGATGAATAGAAGTGCGATTTATTGGGATCGGGGTGGATGGGATGGGGGGGTGCGTCGATTGTTGTTGCGTTGATTATTGGACGAACGGATTGAGATGGCATATGATGCACTGCACTTCAAGCTTTCAAATGATGACGTCCGACGACGTCGAGCGATGATGGCCGATGATGCGATGGGCGCAGCGCAGGCGGCGGGCAGAAAAATTACCATAAGACAGATTCAACAATTAATCATTGGGTTTCCCGCCAGGATCGGCCAGACGAAATCAATTCCTACGTGGAATCTATCGTACGAATCAAGTAAATGCAACCAAGCTTTCCCGCCACCCCTGATACCAGGAAGAAAGTTGTCATAATGACATATCTGTGTCCCGGTTCCTCGAATATGCCCTATCATAGCGAGTTGTTAGCTAAATACTAAATCCCAGCAGATCCCAGCGCTAAATCGGGACGAAATCTATTGTACTACTGTCTGTTTGCTATGAAATACTCCGCACCTTAGTGGGGGGAGGCAATGCTCAGGCTGTGACGGGTCTTTTTCATTAATTTTTCGCCAATAACACAGGCCAGATTGAATTCTGTGTTATTGGCGAATTTCAATAGTTGGGTTGGGGGTCTGGGATGAGCTGTGC
>JAZGVS010000495.1:0-14204 GCA_037356235.1 Bacterosira constricta
CAGCCACTCATCCGCTCCATGTCCCACCAAGCCATCCATCATGTTTCCAGCCAGAATCCCAAGAGATATAACACCCACTGTGCCCACCACTCAATGTCCCCCACTAAGCCGTCTATCGAGTCAATCACGTCGCCAACCAATATCCCATCAGCCATGCCACAAGTCACCCAACCACTACATACTTCACAAATCCATCCAATTGCCAGCCAGCACTACACCAGTCACACCACCCACACCACCCACTACTCCATGCCCCATCAAGCCATCCATCACGCTGTAGACAGCATCAGTGATCATCAGCATCCCAACAGTCATAGTCATGCCATCATCCACGTCCATCACTCAATGCCCCACACCAAGCCAACTACAGAGTCAATCACATCTCCAACCAATGTACCAACAGCCATACCACCAATCCACACAACCGCTCTATCTCCATGCCCCACTAAGACAAAGCCTAAGCCAGTCATCACGTCGCCAGCCAGCGTCCTACCAGCCATGCCATCTCCACAATGCCCACTACTCCGCATGCCCCACAAAATAACCAATCAACTGCGCAGATGTCAGAGTAGAGAGTGCTGATGCTGCGGAGTCATGGGAAGAGTGGGTTGGAGAAGAGGATGATATAGACGATGCCGTTGCCCAGGACCAGGACCAGGAGCCAGAGGTGCCGTTGCTCGGACGGGATGAGGAAGAAGAAGAGTTTTTGCATATTGTCCCGCTGATTCAGTACAAGTTCTGCTAGTAGGAGCTACAGAGGAACAGAAGTAAAATATGTCTATTAAATTCGATTCAAGTTGAATCCACACAGATCACCCGCAACTTGGGTTCAGTGTTGTTGCTGTTTGACAAGCAGGGCAACGGCAACGGTGTGCTCAGTGCCGACCCCACCCCCCTAATGGTCATGTATTCTCTAGGCTAGTAAGCTCTTCTTAGTAAAAGAAAGAAAGAAACAAGTGACATCATGACACGGGCATAGTATTACCTAGGATGATATGCATGATATGAGAAGGAAGTGAGCTTACTAAGGTTAGACTAGATAGGTACTGGATGTACCTACACAAACCAGTTAGTACAACATGAAGTATCAACATGGTCATGTTTTTTTTAATAATATCAGTTTCCCGCCATCTGTAGGTAGGTACCTAATGTACCGTACGCGGACATGTGATATTCTCAGTTTCCCGCCATCTGTATGTAGGTACCTACTGTACAGTACGGACACGTGTCCGCGAACTACTCGGCATGCGTTCGAGACCCAGTTCGCGAATCGAGGCATCCTGCTGGGAAAATAATAAAATGTATTGTACGTAACATACGTAGGTACATACATCATAGCCAATCCAGTGTCTTCCTGGCCCTGCGCACAGCAAACAGCAGGAAGTATCTACCTTTTCAAGATATGACGTCATGAGGAATCCATATTGATTATGGCGCTTCTGATTCTTCATGATTGATTCAGATTGATTCACAGCGCAGAACAAAGAACAGGATCCCAAATCCCAATCCAAGAACGTCGACATCGACACCGACATCAACATGGGTCATTTTTTGTCATTGCTGACAACCACCTCCCAATTCTCAATTCTCAATTCTCACTGCTGTGATCTCTAAAGTAATTACGCCGTATACCAAAAAGTATTGCAATTGCAAAGGTTTAACGTCCATCGCATAAGTTTCAGCTCAGTGTCGGTGGTGCCAGAGAGAGGTTGAAATTATAAGGCCGAAAATGACACACACATTCCCATCCTCGTCGGCGAGTTGCCGCCGCGGCGTCTTCCGATCGAACTGCCACTTCGCTAGGAGTAGTACCGTTCTACTCCTGGGTATGATCTCCATCGCATCATTGCTTCCAATGCAAACATGTGCCCTCTCCTCCTCCTTCCACGGATCACGAGTCATGAATCCATCACCATCATCATCAAGGTCGGCAGCACATCCTACAACCTTACTGGTAATGCGCAAACAAAAGGCATCCGACAAACGCACCGCCCGAATGCAACGCGAAAAAACAGACACTGTTGACACGACATTCACACCTCCCTCACTCTCGACCGCCACGCAAGTATTGAGTTCGTCGCCCATGGCAAAATCTCAATGGAAGCACAAGAAGATCGAAATTAGAGCAGCGGGAGATAATACGAATGATATTTCTGGAGGGGGGAGAGGACGGGGGCGGAAACGGACGAAATTGTACAATTCGTTGGCTTCTTATCATTCTACATTTTTGGAGCTCATTTCAGCGGAATATCAAACGGAGGTGGGTTTCTCAAGTGTCTCATTTTGTGTTATGCTAGCATCATGTCATGTGTTATTCTTTATACTGAAATATATATCTAAACATTTGCAATACTTCATTTCATGCTCAAACTTTCATACCCACTGCTTTCCTCATCTCCACAATAAATTACAACTATCACCGACAATTAAAGGAAGCAGAAGTTATCACCCGACTAGAGTCATCAATTGCCGATCCATTCTCACTGGAAACATCTGGACATTCACTCTTTGACATCCATCCCCAACGTCGTGGAAATTTGTTCAATGACGAAGTCTATCGATTGGAAAAGTCAATTGACGCAACAACCACATTCTTCGCACGCTCGGATTCATCCGAAAACAACAGCCCACTCTCCCCACTCCCTCCAAACCACAAATTCTCACGCAATGATGTCATCATCCTAACGCAACAACCGCGTGGCACGGGAGATTTCCTCGGAACATCCTCCCTTCCCACGAACAAGGATGCCACAACAGCTGAAGCTCGTGTTTTGAATGTCGGCCCTACCTATCTTGATGTTGCTATTCCTTCTGGAAAGTTTTTGACTGCATTTGGACCTGCGTCGAATAATCGGGGTGAGGAGGGGAGAGGCGATCCGAGCTTGCGTGTTCGGGTGGATAGGTTCTTTTCGGATGTGCCGTTTAAGAGGATGGTGGCGGCTTTGGGCCAGTTGACTTCGGTGCCGGAAAAACAACAGCAGCAAGGATCAGTTGGATCGAGCTCAAAAGAAAAGCGTGTAGGTGGCTTTCAGATGGATACTCTTCTGAAGGAAGCTATCCTCTCGACATTTGCAATCAAAGATGACTATACTATATTGGATGGAATGAGCAATCCTAGCCTGGGAGATTTGGTACGTGTTCTATTGTTTGAGTGTGATGTCACATCATGGTTAAAAAGATTTAGTTCAACTGATTCCATCCCTGTTTAAATTTGCAAGCCTAAAAAGCTGGCGAAGCCACCTCTTCCTACATCCACTCAGCTGACCAACGAGGTGATGAGTTATATCCAATCGAATCCCACAAACCTCTTCCCAAAATACAATGAACCTCAATTGACGGCCATCCGATCAGCTCTCACTCGCAGATTAACTCTCATCCAGGGCCCACCAGGTATGTATTTTTTGATATCATTCCCTTATTTTGGTCAACTCGTTTTTTTATTTCTTACACTGCTGTGTTTTGTTCACTGTGATGAAAATCCATAGGCACTGGAAAGACAGAAACGGCAGGTTCAATCGCCTTCGGGTTTGTCCACCAATGCCGCAGCCTTTCTCCCAACTGCAAAGTCCTTGCAACGGCATTTAGCAATGTTGGTGCGGACAACCTCGCCGAGAGATTTTTAAGCCTTGGTCTGAAGGTTGTTCGTGTCGGTAAGCCATCGGGTGTACAGGAGACGTTGTGGAGCCATACTCTTGATGCTGCCATCCAGCGTGATCCCAACGCACAGAAAGCGCTTGATGATGCGGCTAGGATTACTGCTAAGATCAAGAAGGCTTCGAAGGGAGGTAATCGTCAAAGAATAAATAAAGGGTCTGTTTCGGCTGAACGAGCGAAACGGGATGCTGCAACAGATGCTGTCAAGGCATCGATTCAGGTGAGAATTGTTCTTGTCTGCCATGTTTTTATTGATGTGTGTGACAATGCTTAACCTCCTTTTGTATAAACTGATCCAGGCATGCAATATTGCTGCAACCAGAGCACTTCGTGACGCCGATGTCATCGTTGTAACGTCGATCGGAGCTGCTGATGCGCAACTACTAGCAGCATGTGGGATATACCCGGAAGAGAATGAAACCAAAAAATCCAGCACGAGAAAGGGTGTTGTGGACATACATCCCAAGACACAATTTGGTACTATTAAGGAATTCGCACCAGACAATCTGCCACCGCTTTCAATCCCTTTCGTCATTATTGACGAAGCATGTCAGAGCGTAGAACCCGCAAGTCTCATTCCAATTGTGTCCACGAATTCTTGCCGATCACTTGTCATGCTGGGAGACCCTTGTCAGCTGCCACCAACCGTCAGAAGCGACGCGTCCTCAACAGGAGAGTCGCCCTTGTCCGTCTCTCTCATGACAAGACTTGCTTCAACCTTGCCTTCGCCCGTTACTATCACCGCACAAAAGGACAGCACACCTTTGGAAACGAAGTTTTTGCAGAGCAAGCCGACGAGGCAGGCAGTCTCCAAGCTTGTGGACCCTTCCGGTATTTCGTACAGAAAACTTTACTCAGGATCATTACTGCTCTCTGTACAGTATCGAATGCATCCGTCCATTGCTGCATTCTCCAGCGCGGTATTTTACAACGGATTGCTGTCTAGCCCTCTACAACTCAGCGCGTTACGGCAATTTCCTAGAAGTCTACAATCAACCTACCCTTCGAGTAATCCAGATGTTTCCGTTCGATTTGTACAAGTTGGAGGCCGCAACAATGAGAGCAAGGGAGCAGTCAAATCAGGTGGAGACCTCCCGGATTCTGTTTCAGTGACAGATCCTTCCAATAACAGCTACAGGAATGATGCAGAAGCAATGCATGCTGTTCAGATGCTAACTAGTCTTATGAGCAAGGAGTCCTCATTTGAAGGATCAATTGGAATCGTTACGCCTTATTCGTCACAAGTTGCTCTCATCAAAACAATGATGGCTAAAGATCCAGATTTTCGTAAACTTGCGCAATCGTTTCCACATGAAATTGAAGTGAAATCAGTCGAGTAAGTCAAATTATGATCCACTTTCTTGTTCTTCTTCCCTCTTTCGTGTTGCCTAATCACAACATACCACGCCACACTATTCGATTTACAGTGCTTACCAAGGCAGGGAGCGAGATCTCATCATCTTTTCTGCAGTTCGATCCAATCACCGTGGAAGAATTGGATTCCTCACCGACTGGAGAAGGTTCAACGTAGCATTAACACGCGCGAAAAGTGGAATTCTCATTCTCGGAGATGCTGACACTTTGGCTGAGGGAGACAAACATTGGAGTGCCTTTGTTCAATGGTGCAAAAACATGGGCTGCTTTGTGGATAGCTCGCCTATGCAATAGATATTTCATGTTTGACCGTTATGATCACAAGGCGTTTGTGTCACATCATTCAAATGAAAATAGATTTGTAAATAAGCAATGATAAAATAGAGTGACTGATGTTCATTGTTAGGCTGTGCTATCAAGCTTTGGCTGTTAAGAATTTTTACCGAATAGCTTCATTCAACACCTCATTGACTCAATTTTCTTATACACATGAGATGAATGATTCTCGGACTCAAGGGACGATTGAACGTAGTTAGATCCCCTCTTACATTCTAGAATTGGAGAGCTCAAAGACCAAAATATCCTGTGCACCTGCATTGTGAAGATCATCCATAACCTTCACAACATCACCCTTCTTAACCAGACTAGACACCGCATGTCCTCCATCTGTAAGCTGGGTAATTGTTGGAGAGCGTTTTCCGGGTGTGATTTTGACGACTGCATCTAAAATTTCTTTACTGCAGTTATATGATACCATTACAAACTTTTTGGATGTGATGTATCCCTCAATTCGGTGTTTTAGTAAATCAACAACGTCCTTGTGCTTTGTGTTGGGGTTGGTGATGAGTACCGACTGAGGGTATGAATAAAGAAAAGAGAGAATTTAAGACGAAATGAACATTAGAGAGAAAGTGACATACTCTGAAAGAGGCAGTGATACAACTTACCTCCGTATTAAGAACAGTCCCCACAATCTCCAAGCCAGCAGCCTTGGATAAGTTTATTATTGAAAGCAAGTAAAATTGTGTGGGAAAATATGCTGATTAGAAAAATATCAACCTTGCCATATAACTTTTTTCCAATCTCCCATTCACTCACCTTCATTGTGGTTCCAGTCTCCACCAAATCAACAACTGCATCCGCCAATCCAAGACCACACGCCGCCTCCACCGATCCCGACACAAATTGAATACTCGTCGTCACACCCTTCTCCTTATCCAACGGATCAAAGAACTTTTTCGTCAACGAAGGAAAGCTCGTAACAATTCTCTTCCCAGCAAGAGTCTTGATATCAGTAATCTTGCTGGCCACCGGCGCCTGCACACAAAGCCTACATTTACCAAATCCCAAATCCATAACCCGCTCCACCTCCAAATCATTCTCTTCCACAATATCGATACCGGTCACGCCAATGTCGACATTTCCCTCTCCGACATATTTTGAAATGTCGGATGCGGGGAGGAAGACCATGGTCATGTCCAAGTCCTTGCAGAGGGCGATGTCGAGACGTGGCTCACGGTGGTATTCCACACCGGCGCCTTTGAGCATGGCGGTGACTTTTTCATGGAGGCGGCCCTTTTTGGGGACGGCGAAGAGGCAGTGTTCGGGGTTGTGGATGGTCATGGTTGTTTGATGATGTTGCGATTGTTTGGGGTATGACCGACGGTGGTGGAAGTGGTGAGGAAAGAAGAGGTAGGAGGAGCGACAGAGGATTGAACAAAAGTGAACAGCCAGATGAATGAATTGGAACAAAACGAGAACAGCTAGGTTACTACTAGGTAGCAATCACAAGAGGAGAAATCGGAGATGCCTGCATGCACCATCCACGTGTAGGTACCTAGAGGTAAGTAGGAGGTATCGTAGGTAGATAAGGCGTTTTAAGTGCCACAAGCGATGATGGGGAGTATCGCCAATTCCCATGGGCGTGCGGTTGTTCAGATTCTTATTATTTTTTGTTTCTCCTCGGAACGAAGCAAGCAAACGGCAAACGGCACCTCTCTCTGGGTCATTGTCATTTTGTCCTCTCGGCTCGCTAACTAACTCTCCATCTGATGGTATTTATTACCGACACCATTCTCGCCAAGCCTACGAACGATCCGAATGATACTACTTCTCTAGTGCTTGTATGTTCTACGCCACCGCTCTATCTGCCTCTGCACTGTCGAAAGACACAACAACAAAAATCATAAGTAGGAGCTATTAGGAGATAACCTCGCGATTATACTGATTTTCCAACACTCTCATCGTCACTACACTTCCACTGCCGTTGAAAATTCTTTTTTTTGCTTCATTGCAACGACATCATTATAAATCACTTATTTCGGACCTCTACGTTAACTTCTTGGCAATACCATATTCTGCTAAAAGAGCGAGTGAAGAGTGAAACATCATGGGTGAAAACACACGACAATCCTCTTTTCAGCTTGTAAGGCGATTCATAAGAGATGCCATTTCCATTGGCACTTATGCATATTTAGCAAAATGGCTATGGGATTTCAATCGGGAATATCAATCTTTCCGAAACATTTTGACCATGGTCTACAGTTTCATCTGTCTCCTCTGGACCCCTCGTTTCACACCAAGAAGCATAGTGTACACCACATTTGCAATTGGGGCATATGGATTTCTTGTGAAATGGATGTGGTGGAGTGTCAACCGAGATTACTTGGGGTTTGCTTGTAAATCATTGTCATTGATGTTTGGAGTGAAAAGTGTTAATCTGGTGTTGGGTTTAGTGTCAGTTATGAGAACGGATTATCCTGATGACAAATGAATACATCTATAAGGAAAGGGAAAGAAACCGTCAGGTAGAACATCTACCACCGCACATTGCATTTTCCATTTACATGAGAGTTCAGAATTCAATCCCAATAACTATTTTACTCGATCAAAGAAAAACGAAACGTTGTGTATCTCGCTCTACAAAGCTTTTCCCTCTTGCAATTCCGCTGAGACATGAGCCGAAAGAGGAGGAAACTTGCATCCTGTCTGCTTCCTTCTATTCTTACTGCCCTATGTACTTCAGTAACTAGCGATGAAAAAATCGCCAATTCCCATGGGCGCGGCGTGGGAAGAAATAGTACCCATCTGTACCCATTACCTCCCCTCTCTCCCAGCACCCAGCAGCTCCCACTCCCAGCTCTCGCTCTCTCAGTCTCAAAATCGCGTCGACCCCCTTTCTCACCATATCTCTCACCCTCTCCTGTCTTGCATATAATATTCACTCTTGTGGTACAACACCGGCAACCTCGCCAGAACGCAAGCATGCCAACAGAAATAACGACATGTGTGCCGAGATCCTACTTTCTATCATCTGGTGCAGATACTGCATCCGAAGAACGCTCTGACGCTTCAACGGAATTTTCTAGCAAAAGCAATGTCGATGCTAATGAAAATAGGAGGCGCCAGATCTTGGACAATCTCTCACATCGTCGAAAACTTTTAGTGGAAGACTTGTCGTAACAATCGTACACAAGCTGAGAGGGTATTGTGTGACAAGTGTCTTCTCGCGAAGCCTTGCGAGAACTGGAAGACTTGTCGTAACAATCGTACACAAGCTGACAGTGCATTGTGTGACAAGTGTCTTCTCGCGAAGCCTTGCAAGAACTGGAATGAGTGTGGCAACAATCGTACACAAGCTGGCAGTGTATTGTGTGACAAGTGCGCCAGCGCGAAGCCTTGCAAGAACTGGAAGACTTGTCACAACAATCGTAACAATCCTACACAACCTGCTAGTGACTTGTGTCTTGATTGTTTTCGCGAGTCTAAAGGTCAGAGCGCCCGAAATGTTGTCTCTTGGAGTACTGGTGATGACGCAATCTTGATAAAGATGCAGAATGATTTCCCAAATAAGTGGGCCAAGATAGCAAAATCTATCGCAGGGAAAGACCGCACAATGGTGCAAAACAGGTGGAGGACTATGAAGAATGCAAAAGCGTCTAAAGAGAGGAAGGCAAACAAGAAGAAGTAAAATTTCATATTGACATTGACAACAAAATGTAAAATTTCATACAGATTGACAAAAATTGGAAATGCATCAAGGATTTTATTTGCAGAATTGTAGGACGAGAATGAACACCATTTTGATGTTAATACTAAAGAAGACTACAGAGCAACCAGTGCGTATTTGATGCTAAAATCAAAAAGTATGTTTACTACTCGTACACTAATCGAACAATTTGTCTGTCCTGTTACCTCTCTTCTCCATCAGCCGCTTCAGCAAATCATTCCGAAGTGTTGAATTCATTTTAGGAGGAGGCTTCCCCCATACACAGTCGGCGCCAGCCTTTTCTAGCTTTTCTCGATCTTCAGTCAATTTTGCTGATACACCAACAAATAGGCTGTCTCTGGTATTGATTATATTGTGCTGGGATTCAACCAGATGGCGAATCAAAGTTGACCCGGACGACATTTCCCATCTGCGTTGGGTGGCGTCATCTCCAGCAGTCTGAGCTGATATTGTACTATGCTGCTGAATCCGACTTTCACTTGTATATTGTGGACCACTGGCCTGCTCTTGGACATAGAACGAACCGCGTAGTCTTTCTTCAGTAATGATGATATCGAAACCATGCGTTGATCCTCCATCGCGCAGAGGGAAGGCCTTTTTCGCTGCTTCAATTCTTGTAATTGCTTCTTCTGCCGACCGTGCTGTCGCCACTGATCAAAAGGAAGAGGCAACACGATATTAAGAAATTAATGAAAAATGTTGGACAATACCCCCTCTTCCCAAACGACTTACCAGAGGCATGAGGAATCATATGCTTCAGGGATTTTGTAAACAATTCAAGAAATATTTCATGAGTATCAACAACCATTATGTTCCTGATCTGTTGTGACAAACAGCTCTGAATTGTACTCTCTCTCGAGCTTCGAGATTCAGGATCAATCTCTTCCTCACAACCAAGCGCTGGGTGATTAAACGAGATGGATCCCTTTGATTTCCTACATCCATTGGGCTTGGAACTGACAGGGGACGCTTTGCCTCTGCCACCCTTATTGTCGTGTTCTCTCTTTGTTACTACTGTCAAGGACCTCCCCGTACCCGTAGGAATGACTTTTGTACTTCGAAGACGGATGCGCTTTATAGCTTCTTGTTTGAACTGTGTCAGCTCATCCTCACTAAACCATTTCTTTCCTCCCTTCCTCTCGTAACTGGAGATGCGGAACTCATACACAGTTATATGTGGATCAAATGAAATTCGTTTATTGTTCGCCATATCTTCCAACGATGAGTGCCGTGATACACCTCTCTCAGACGCAATAGAATCTCTCGGCAGTCTAGAGTGTTCCTCTTCGTTATTTCCAACAATTGAGTCCGATTGATTGCGACGCAATGGGCACTGCTTCCGGGGTAACATCATTATCTTTGGAAGGTCGGATATATGCTTGACAGATTCTCCGATACCATCTCGTCCCTTGCTATCACTCGGGTGAGGTCCGTTGTCACGAGAGTGAAGCGATTTGATTGACGCCGGGGAAGCAAGTGTAGGTACAGCTGGTGAAAGTGATGGAGAAGTAGTCAATCGCGATGATTGCGAAGAAGATACCACCCTGTCCCCTTCATTGGGTGTACTTATGAAAGATGTACCCGACGTTCCGTCACATCTATCACATGAACCCTGTTGAGAGGTGGTTGCCTTTCGACGCAGAATCGAACATGGAGGTTTTGAGTGTGATGGGGGTTTTCTATCACTGACAGGAATTGGGACGGATGCCGCTGGATAATACGTCTTACGCCGTATTGCGTCCCCAAAAATGAGGGAAGGTCCAGACTGAGATGCTGGACGAACAGCCCATTTAGTAGGAGGAGTAGATTGAATATTTGCGTGGCGAATTGGATATTGTACCGTGGCTCTCTGGTTTAAGGGTCTTATTCGGGCAAATTCTTCATTGGAATTGCTATCATCGGCAGATGATAATTTTGGAAGCGGAATCAGAGTGCCATCGAGGGAATTTGAATGCAGCAAAACCGGAACCGGCTCCGGTGTGGTGTTTTCAATGTTCATTATTCCAACAACGTCAGTAGGAGATACGTCGACCGATTTTTCCCGCTCTTTCCTTTCAGGGATGTTCCTGGTGAGGCCATGTGGTTGTTCATGCACTGGTTTAGGCCGTGAATACGACGTTGAACAAGCACCGTGTAACGATGGGAAGATAACTCTGCGATCTGGGGACGTGAAGGAACGATGGAGAGAATGAGATCCTGCTTTACCAGCACGCCCACCCATACCCATGGCATTGCATGCACTGGATCCACTCATCATTACTAGACTTCGATGGCAGTCCCCTTAATCTTGAAGCACGATCAGCTTGAAGGGTGCTATGGATTATGGATATGTGATATGTTACCTATCTATGTTCATTGACTATCTTCGGTGATGATGTGTTCCCCGGCCATCAAAACGCAACATATATCATGGGTATGAAACTTCAAGCTGCAACGGGGCGAAATCAATACTATCGCTCGATGACTACCTTGTCCATATCAGCGGAGGGGAATAGGAAATACAAGCAGTAATTAAACAAGACGTTGGGGCATCGCATGTATGCACTCTACAACCCTACAACAGACATATTATGCTGATGCAAATACTAAAAGATGGAAGGGCCGATTGTGATGGTATCGTATGGTACAATAGGTAATTACTGTACAATATCACGGACAGATCTTGGTGTATCGTACATATTGGCTGCAACAAATCTGTGCAAATAATAATTATTGATGTTCAACAAAAGTCTATCAAGAGTCAACTTCGCCAGAGGAGGGGGGGTACCATTTCCACCCCAAGTGTTATCACCCCATGTAATAGCTTCTACTAACAAAGTGATTGATTGGTGTGGTGTGACTGACGGACGATCCATGACCCATGAATCATGAATGTCTGTTCGTGTCTGACGAGCAATGGGGTCATGAGTCATGAGTCGTCCGCCAGTCACAACCATGGCATGATCAACCACTTTGTTAGTGGAAGCTAGTAACTTGGGGTAAAATCTTTATTTGGGGTGAGATATCCCAAAATCGGCCCAAGAGGGGGAGGGTATTAATTTGCACCCGCCTTTATGCAGGAACGCTTCACAAGGCGGGGGCCACATAGATAGGGCGCGTGCGCACGCACACAGCTCCTAAATCTACATAGCAAGATTTATTTGATGTCTACGATACTTCCTGATGTGGGAGGAGGCGGGGAGCATGGTTTTACATATTTTACTTCTGCTGCTGTTTTGTTAGTTGTTACAAAACAATAAATCATCTTTTATTTGGTTGCTTCTTCCAGAGGTTGCTTAGATTCAGGTTGCTTGATCGCAACAGAAGCTATTTGGTGATACACCAAGATACATGTGAATTAATGATCCAAATTATTCATGATTTTGCATGCATTGCATCATAGTAATGCTACCTACAATAATATGCTATCTGCAACGCATCGGTACATGGAAGCATCGAACTCGTGTCGTAGCGGTCGATCGCTATTATAACTTATTCTCGTCAACAACAGAAATCAGATCGGAATAGCCCTGAAAAACAATTTGCGTTATCCCTATTCATAATACTACGTGGTGCAGCGCATACTACTAATAAAGACAGGCAGATACAGATACGGTTTGATTATGTGTATTATCTTAATCAATCTGTACGTGAACAAAGATACGAAACCTTCACCTGTCCAGTATTAAAATTCCAAAAATGATTGAATATGTACATCACACGGCAGAGATACCTAAAGGATAAAAGATGCCACTGCTAGCAGCCTTCATTTTCTCTTCCCAAAAAAGATCACTCAGGATGTTTCAACAAACCATTTCCACTTCGCTTCGAGCATCCCCACAGCGATCATTAACACCCCGCATAGACTCGTGGATTATGACTTGGTCTCCCTGTAGCTGATAGAGACCTTTAATCTCACATCTATCAACAGGACAACGGCCCTTTCGAGCGACTGCACATACACATGCCATGCAAAGACAGATATGCCCGCAAGGAATCATGGCAACAGTCGCCGGTTCCTCCATACAAACGACACACTGATCAGATGCTGAATACATTTTCTTTGGAGGATCTTGACAAAAAATGCCGGGCAATGACTCGTTATTGTTGAGATTATCAGTATCAGGAGAGGAAGCAGGAGAGTTTCCTGGACGATGCCACCGTAGTAGTGCCAAGACTTCCGCACGGTGGGGACTGCCTAAGCGGTAGTTTTTGGCGGCTAACTCCAGTGGATATCGTCCCAATTTATTTTCTTTGCGGACAGATCCGGGATAGGCATCAATGAGGGCATGGATTAGTTCAGGATGAGCTTGTCCAGTGTAGCACGCCAAGTGAAGCGGCAAGTCACCGCCTTTCAGGTGGTAAATAGTAAAACACAGGATGGGAAAAAGAATGCATGTTCAGATTTTGGCAAGGCACTCGCTTTTCGATCGGTGAATTGGCAGTCAAAAAATTCTTGACTTACAAGGGTTGATTGTTCTAGCCTCGGCGCCTTGACTTTTCCGGATTCGCCTGAAACACCCATTCCAGTCCTGGTGTGATAAAAATAAATATGAAAGTGCATCCAAGCAAGATAACTAAATCAGATGAAGATTCAATGCTTACCTGACTGAGGACATAAAAGTGCAATTTAGTTTGAGTGAGACCCATCCGACAAATATTTTTGTTTCTGGTGTGATTGCCTACCAATGAAAATAGTCAGTTGTTGAGGCAACGCGTTCAACTTAATTGATCGATTCATTCACCCGGTGAAGAGCCCCACCGCCACCATGACCATGATGTCATGGTCGTCATACGATACAGTCGCTTCGTCTTCGTTGTCCTCCCTCTTCTCTCTTCCTACTTCCTCCTTCCTACAAAAGCTGCGGAACTTTGTGTTCTGATTCTGACTCTGGACTCTGGCCTGTACCTACTACTCTGCGAACCCCAACAACATTTTTTATTGCGTTCTCAGTTCTCAGCTGTTCTCAGCGTTCAGTTCACCAGGGCGCGTATGGGCAGAATTTGGCGGGAAGGTAGGTTCAGGTGTATCGCTCGATCCCTGTGCTGGGGCTCCCAGCCAATTCCCAAGATCCAAAATCCAAACACAACCACATACATCACAGCAGATCACAGCGCAAGGGGTAGATAGGGTACCTATTACCCCTTGCACGCAACTGCGCGCATCCGTCGTCAGAATTTCGGCCAA